>ML677343.1:35990850-36055600 GCA_007922305.1 Dermatemys mawii | reverse complement strand
CGTAACCCTAACCCCTAACCCTAACCCCTAACCCTAACCCTAACCCTAAACCTAAACCCTAACCCTAAACCTAAACCTAACCCGGGCTCCCCCCGCTTTTCCATCTTCCATACTGGCCTGTGATGAAGGTAACTCACTAGGCGGTGACTCTTCTCAATTACACTGAGAAAGGGAGGTCACTCTGGGGCCTAGATGAGTTTTCTGAGGCCCCTCAATCTGCCAGGAAGCGCAGGACCCACAAGTACAAACTTGGAGCTTTGTCACAATACGTGAAAGGGGTCACCAGTATAAAAGTTTGAGAACCACTGTGCTATACGAAATTGGGGTAGTGTATTTCAAAAGATGGCTACCTGACAAATCTCAAAATTACCTGTAAATGAGTAATTACCATCCCGGAAGTGTGCTGCTAGTGGCATCACTCAGGGATCTGTGTTTTGCCTAAAGCTATTTAATGTCTTTATCAGTGATTTGGAAGAAAATATAAAAATCACTGCTGGCAAAGTTCGCCAATGCCACAAGAGCTCTTGGAGTGGTAAATAATTATAAGGATGGGTCAATTACAGAATGATTTGGATTGCTTGGAAATCTGGGCTTATTGAATAACATCTGTTTTAATAAACCTGAATGCAAGGTTATACACATAGGAAATAGAATGTAGGTCACACTCACATATTGCGGACTGTATCCTGGAAAGAAATGACTGAAAAGGACTTACGGTTTATGATGGCAATCAAATGAACAGGAGGAGTTCCCTGGATACTGCTGTGGCCAAGAGAGTACATGATCTATCTGTAGATGTATAAGCAAAGGAATATTGAATAGGAGAGTGGTATTACTCCCAGATACAATATTGGTGAGACTATTTCTGGATACTATGACCAATTTTGCTGTCTACACTTTTAAAAGGATGTTGAAAATTTGAAAAGTCTTCAGAGCGTCAAGAATGATTTGAACTCTGGAAAACCTGCATTACAGCAGGAGACTTAGGCAATTCAATCTATTTAACATATCCAAGAGAGGCTTACAAGGGGACTTGGTTAGACTAAGAATCTGTATGAAGAAAAGATTTCTCATAACAGAGGGCTTTCTGTTTTAGCTGTCAAAAGCACAAAAGATTTAATGACTTGAAACTGACGCTAGACAAATTCAGATAGAAAAAAAGGCCAACATTTTTAACAGCAAAGGTAACTAACCATTGGAGCAATATACCTGGTATTGTGGTGAATTCTCCAACATCTGAAGTGTTCAAATGAAGAGTCTTTCTAAACCATTGCTCTAGCTCAGCCAGAAGGTATGGACTTGATGCAGGAATCACTTAGTGAAATTCTACAACCTGCACTATCCATGAGCTCAGACTAGATGATCATATTGGTCTCTTCTGGACTTAACATCTATTAGTTTGGAGTGCCTTAGCAGGACTGTTATATTTCTCATCCTGATCTCACTGGAATGCATGTGATGGTACGTTTAAAACTGAAAATCCTTGCAATGTAGGGAGAAATATTAGGTTTCTGATCATCATCTCCAAAGTTAGAGAACATGACAGATCTCTTAGAACGCATGTTCTTGTCCCACAGGACAATTGTTATGATATGTACTAAGTTGCTGTATATTTCTCCTCAAGTAGGTTTAAATCATTACAGCCCCCATACTGTACTATGGTGTGACAGAGCAGCCCTTGCAATGTAGGGAGAATGATTAGGGTCCTGCTCTATTTTTCATCTACACAATGTTAAAAAATGGTGTTGCCCCATAGGAATGCATGGGGGTGTTCTTAGGAAGATCTTTTCATATAACATTGTAGACAGGTCCTATCCTTTGGCATCCCTTTGTGGTCTGGGGAGGCCCTACAGGCATACTGCCTCAGTTTCTCCCCAAGTCTTTCAGAATAGTTTACTCACACCAAAAAGTCTCTAAAAAAATTTTCCCCCTCTGCTAGGGTCTAATTAATTAAGCACCATCTGGATGCAAAAAGAGCTCCCTTCCCTCCACCTACCTTAAATTCAGGAGATTTCACAGCCCTCCTTCCTGGAACTGCAGCTCTAAGTTCTGGCCTCCCCAGCCTGTTACTCACCCCTCAAATGTAGGGGTTACACAGCCCTCTTCCTAGGCCTGCATACTGGTTGGTTTCTTTTCCTCCAGCAGCCATCTCCACTGGCCGGGGTGAAAGTAGAAATAAGGACTTACCGGTACAGGGCTGGTTGGAACCAACTCTGGCCCCTGGAAGGGGCAGGGCTGGGACGGTCAGAGCCAGCCCTGGCTGACCCTGTACCGGTAAGTGCCCCCATCCCCCTCCCCTGCTGGGGTAGCAGCAGCAACCAGGGGCTCAGCATCAGTTTAAAGGGCCCAGAGCTCAGCTACTGCTACTGCCCTGGGTCCTTTAAACTGCTGCCATTAGCCCGCTGCCATTACCCCTAGGGCTCCAGCAGCGGGGCTCTGACGGCAATTTAAAGGGTCCGGGGCTCCAGCTGCTGCAGAGAGCCCCAGACCCTTTAAAATGCTGCCTGGGGAAGCCGGGCCACCCCAGTATGGCGCACTGGCTCTTGCCAGTATGGCTTACTGGGGTGTACTGACTTACTTTCACCTCTGCCACTGGCTGGACTAGGCACTTCCTCTTCTGTCATACTCCCCCAGCCATATAACTCTTCCTGATCCTTCCCGGGCATGTCTAATTAACCCAAATACCTATCTAAGCCAGCTAGGAGAGAAGGGCTGGGAGAGAAGTGCCCTGCCACTCTGCAAGGCTCCCACTGCCCTAAGGAAACAGTGGTCTCAGTGTTTCTTATACCTTCCCACCCTCTCCCAAACATCCTCTAGCCAACTGCTTCAAGGCCTTCACCTCTTTTTTCCTGGAGACACAGAAAGGGATCATTACTGCTTTGGACCTTAAAGGGCCACTATCCTATTACACACATGTCTAAACTAGGGCTGTCAAGCACAGTTAACTCAAGCAATTAAAACAAACTTGATAAAAATTAATCATAATTAATCACTGTTTTAATTGTACTGTTAACCAATAACAATACCAATTTAAATTTCTTATAAATATTTTTGGATGTTTTTCTGCATTTTCAAATATATTGATTTCATTTACAACACAGAATACAAAGTGTACAGTGCGCACTTTATTATTATTATTACTACAAATATTTGTACCTTAAAATCAAACAAAATAAATTCACCTCTTACAAGAGCTGTAGTGCAATCTCTTTATTAGGAAAGTACATTTTACAAATGTAGGTTTTTTTTTAACATAATAGCACTCAAAAAAAGTGAAACTTTAGAGCCTACAAGTCCACTCAGTCCTACTTCTTGTTCAGCAAATCAGTCAGACAAACAAGTTTGTTTACATTTATGGGAGATAATGCTATCCACTTCTTATTTACGTCACCTGAAAGCGAGAACAGACGTTCGCATGGCACTGTTGTAGCTGGTGCTGCAAGGTATTTATGTGCCAGATATGCTAAATATTTATATGTTCCTTCATGGTTTGGCCACCATTTCACAGGACATGCTTCAATGCTGATGATGCTCATTACAAAATGATGCATGAATTCAATTTGTGACTGAACTCCTTGGGAGGAGAATTGTCTCCTGCTCTGTGGTTTTACCCTCACTCTGCCATATAGTTCATGTTATGGCAGTCTCGGATGATGATCCATCAGATGTTGTTCAATTTAAGAACTCTTTCATTGCAGATTTGACAAAACGCAAAGAAGGTATCTGTGACAGGTTTCCCCTGGGGTGCCACCTGTAACTGGGGTACCACTGAGCTCACTGAGCCACCAGCCTGGGTTCCCTCTCACACTGTACTGCTGTGAAAAGCTGCAAAGCCCTCCAGCTGCACTTTCACTGGCTGTCATACAGCTAGGGACACACCTAGCAGCAGTTACATGCAGGCTCTCTGACCAACCCCTGCATAGGAAGGTTACAGCCAAGGCAACTCCCGGCTCCTCAGGTTCTCACCCCCTCTGGAGTACAAACCCAAAATTATACCGTCCGGTACTGCACAGAGAACTGTATAGCGTAAGCTCATAAAGTTCACCCCTCCCTCGATGTGGAGAAGAATATGCAACAGCCTTTGCCCCTTGAACTATGATTCCCATACACTTCACTCCAACTGACTGATGTAGATACAGCAAAACAAGTTTATTAACTACAAAAGATAGATTTTAAGTGATTATAAGGGATAGCAAACAGATCAAAGCAGATTACCTTGTAAATAAACAAAAAAGCAAACTAAACTTAATATAATAGATTGTATATTAGCAGATTGAGTCTCACCCTAAGAGATGATACAAGCAGGCTGCAGATCCTTACAGGACAATCTGCACTTGCTTTACAGCTTGGAATCCCAGGTCTTTCATACACAGGCTAGAAATTCCTTTAGCCGGTGTCCAGCACATCCCCCAGTTCCATCTTTGTTCCTCAGGTGTTTCCAGGAGTCCTCTTGTCTGGGGAGTGAAGAACCACAGATAATGTCACTCTCTGCTTTACGTGGCTTTTGCATATGGCGGGAACCCTTTGTTCCAAAACTTGATTCCCAGACCAGTCTGTGGAAAAATACTGACATCCCATGATGGAGTCTAGCATCACGTAGCCTGCTCACCTGTCTTTGTAGAGTCATAGCAGCTTCACTTACAAGCTGTTTGGAGTGTTCTCAGGAAGGTTCATCACCAGGTAGGAGATAAACTTCTTCTAAGGCCTATTGTTTTCCCTCATGGCTCATTGTCCTAAATAGGCCCTTCCCATCCAGTTATGTAGACTGAAAGCATCTTGTCTAGTGGGCATTACTGAGGTGTAACTACATTTGAAATACAGATACACAGTCAATATTCATAACTTCAGATACAAAATTATACATGCATACAAATAGGATAATCATATTCAGCAAATCATAACTTTTTCAGCGACTGCTCACATGACCCATCTTGCATAAAATGCATCATAATTATGCTATAACCATATCCTAATATCACTATGAAGAATATAGAGTGCAATGTCACAATACCAATATGAGATTCCTAAAGGTAGCTACAGCACTTGACTCAAGATTTTAGAATCTGAAGTGCCTTCCAAAATCTGAGAGAGTAGAGGTGTGAAACATACTGTCAGAAGTCTTAAAAGAGCAACATTTTGATCAGAACCCAAACCACCAAAAAAGAAACTCAACTTTCTGCTGGTGGCATCTGACTCATGATGAAAATGAACATGTCAGTCCACACTGCTTTGGATTGTTATCAAGAAGAACCCATAATCAACATGGAAGCATGTCCTCTGGAATGGTGGTCAAAACATGAAGGGACATACAAATGTTTAGTGTATCTGGCACAAATACCTTGTAGCACCGCTACAGCAGTGCTATGCGAATGCCTGTTTTCACTTTCAGGTGATGTAAATAAGAAATGGGCAGCATTATCTCCCATAAATGTAAACAGACTTGTTTGTCTTCACAATTGGCTGAATAAGAAGTAGGACTGAGTGGACTTGTAGGCTCTAAAGTTTCACATTATTTTATTTTTGAGTGCAGTGATGTAAGAAAAAATATATATACGTGAGTTGCACTTTTACTGTAAAGAGATTGCACTACATTACTTGTATGAGATTAATTGACAAATACTGTTGTTTATATTTTTACAGTACAAATATTTGTAATAAAAATAATAAAGTGAGCACTGTACACATTGTATTGTGTTGTAATTGAAATCAGTCTATTTGAAAATGTAGAAAAATGTCCAAAATATTTAAATAGTATTCTATTACAGATTAACTGTGCAATTAAAACTGTGATTAATCATGATTATTTAAAATTAATCACAAGATTAAAAAATAGTTTGATAGCTCTAGTATATACTTAGTTAAGATTTTGCCCAAAATAGTTCCAAAATTAAGTTTAATGATTTCCCTCAATTAATATTAACTGTGCATCCAAAATTGATTAAATGTTAGATGATTTCATACCTTTCTTCAGGTGAAGAGTTTAAAATTAGTCTTTATTTCTGCTTTGAGATTTGTTTCTGTCAAAGAACTGCATACAGAAGTATAAATAACACAAGCTTCAAAGGCAGACATATTTGCTGCGGTGAAGTTCATTAAGAATTGACGCTTCAGTACTAGAACTAGAATTTGATTTAAAAAAAACAGTAAATTACACAGACTGTAGAAGCAGATCTTGTGTGTGTCATGGAGTTATAGAGCATATGATGATGTTCTTCTGAACAGGCTATTACCACAATGATTCTCTCATTCTAATTTTCTACTTCTATTTTCTGCTTTTAGATTCCATACTCCAATGCAAAAGCTCTACTCCAGTGTCTTGATCAGATAGCTGGTGAGAACTCTGCCATTCAGATCAGAGCACAGGTAAGTCTATTTACAAAATAATTCAGGATTTCACAGCTGATCCAAAGATAGGTCATTTTTAGAAGTAACCCCAATTCTCTGGGGTTTCCCAGGATGATCTGCACTACTGAAAATTAGAACACACAAAAAGATTCAGACAAGTTTAAAACAAAAAAAAAATAAACAGAGCTGAAAAATAGCTTGGAGGAGCATCAGGGGGAGAAGACAATAAATCAGGGGATACTAAAAAAAGAATACACAAAGCATAAGAGAATGTATGCCAGCTTGATTTCCATGCATTTGTTTTTGAGACGATGTTGAGATTTCCTTAAAGTGTTTAATCAATTGATATCCTGATTTTAATCAAGGTTTAAAAATTAAAGTATTACTCAAATAAAAAAAGACATTTTCCATCTCCATTAATTCACCTGTGAAAGACATATAGTTTAACATATTAAATTATCACATTTACAAGATGCAGTGTTCAGAACAGCTCACCTCAATTCTAAGTCTGCAGACTGACAAATCTCATGCTGCATTTCTCATTTGTTTCACATTCTCCAGTATGTGAAATTAAAAAAAAAAAAAAAATACTTCCAGCACTTGAGAAAAATAGCAGCTAGGACTAGGATTAAATTTGACAGCCAAATCTTTTCATACTACATGCACATTGCACAGTAGATAAATAAAATTTCCAAAAAAAACTCTCCAAGTAATATGTCTTAGTTTTTCGGATTGAATGATGACCAACTGAACTGGTTTCTTCGTCTTGGCAACACTAAATCCAATGACAAATTTTTTTGCTCTCTCTCAGAATCCAGGAGTTTATAGCCAAGCATATTTATAGCACCTTTGCAGACTTCTTGTATTCTCTTAATTTTTTGGAAGGAAAGAATATTCCTCCAGGCCTGGGAAACATTAACTGCATCTCGGGAGGTGATTTTGAAGGCTTCCTTTTTCTTTCCTGGTCCCTGGCCATGTGTGATATTATAGATCCAGCTTTCAAGTTTGGGGGTCAGTCTAAGATCTGCAAATTTATACATGTCTCTGATTTCCAATAAGGGATCTTGTACCAGATCTTCAAAACGGATCATTAAATAGCGATCTTTTATGAATCTTGGAGGTTTCTGAGTAGCTGTTTCATAAATCTGGACATGACTTCTGCAAATTTCCTGCATTACTTTATATTTGCTGTCCTCCACTTTAGTGCCATTGGTGCTCAGAACAATCCCATTGTCACGAGCTAAGGCTTTTACTGATTGTTCGCGTGACTTGGCAACAGCTCTGGGATCACGCACCAAGTGAATGATTCTGAGATTCAGGGAGAGGTCAGTGAGAAGGGGATAGAGAACTGTCAGATCAAAGAACCGGACCTCCTTGAGGACAATGTGACTATAAGTCTTGCAAGCTTCCTCCACCTTGCTGAATGGGTACTTGCCACAAAGGGTCTTGCAGGCCATTTCATTGGTAATGTCAGTGCGTTGAAAGGAATCACAGGCAGGAGCTGAACAGAGTGCCCGACTCACTGCCCACTGGAAGAGATCAGACAAGTTTCTCTTCCAAGGCATGTAGGCATCAAACACAGACATGTCACACTTGAAGACAGACCTGACTAGGTCTCTAACAGCCATGTGTAAGACTTTGGCACTGTTCTGATACATGGCTGTCCACACATGCCAGGCAGGTTCCATCAAGTAGAAGACATCAGGGTGTTGGCTGAACAGCTGGCCAATGAAGGAAGATCCTGACCTCCAGGAAGAGAGAATAAGAATGTGCACCCGAGATGGCTTCTCTTCAGACTGAGGCATCAAGCTGCTATGTCGAGCATACATAAATAGTAAGAATCCAGTCTGAATCATAAGGAAAACTACAATACTGGTGCTGGAAATTCGAAGTCTCACCATACTGGCTGAAGGAAAGCAACAAATACACTGAAAAGGGAGAGGAAAAGGCTGTTTAGTATTTGATAACAACTGCAGTGGCATAATAACGATACAACTCACAGCAGACAGACTACTGTACTGTTAAGACTTTTCTTTTTTGTATTTATGTGCTATGTTGGATACAACTTGTTTCTGACTTAGACTCACTCTGCAGTCTCCATATCAGCAGGAGAGCTGAGAAAGGTAGTAAATGGAATGGGAAAAAGGCGGTGCAAGAGTAAAAGGAAGTTTGGAGTGGGTATCTGGTGTCGCAGAGAGTAAGCTGTTCAACTGTTAGTATGCAAAAGTAAAGAAAATCTGTGACAGCAGACTGTGTGAAAACCATATGGCTACTGAGCTCATGTGCATTTCACATAGGTGATGTGTCAGTTTAGCTCACGCTGGCCTGAAGTTCTGAACTTGATCTTTAGTCACTTTTTCAAGGGGCAGTATGCACTAGTGGAGATAAATTCCAACCAGCTGAGATCAGTTTAGGGAGGAGTAGAGGCATAGTTTGAGCCCCAGATGTGCCCAAAATTTTTTTTAGAAGAATAAAGTGATTAGATGAAGAGCTGAATTAGAGTGATTAGAAGTGATTAGATGATTAGATGAAGAGGTGAAGTGATTAGATGAAGAGCTGAATTAAAGTGATTAGATGAAGAGTTGAATTTCAGTAGAGGAGGCTGCATCTTGAGAACCCCTTGCACAGATGATCCCAAATTTGGACCCCCCCCCCCCCCCCCGAATCCTACCCTGTAACTCCGTGAATTGCAGAAAATGTCAAGACAATCAGCCATCATTTTAGAGTCCTCATAACTGTCATCTTTTAAAGGTTAAGTGACTCTCAACCTTAACTCACCTATGAACTTCCACATACATTTCTGCTGATATAGACACCCAAAGTATTTTGTTCAGTTTTACACATATGAAATGTAAAATATATAAGTATAAAACCTTTTACTTAGTGTCAATAATTTAGTTTTTGTAATTCACATCTGTCTGGTCTTCCTCCCAGACTCCTTTTGTTTTATGTATTATTTTTGGCGATTATGGGACATTGTGAATTTTTTTAAAAATTATACTTTTGTGTGAAACTTTTGTTACAAATTACAACTAAAATTAGTATAATGAAGGAGATTAGAGATTTGTTTCTCTGTTCCAAAGTATGATATAAACTGCAAGGAAGCACTTGAAAGAAAAATAAGAACCTCAGTAGAGCAGACATTTTCAGTATATTAGATCTGCTTCCTATTATTTTGCAGGGAGGGGCCTATTCCAGGAATACACATTATATATACCCAACACCATCAAAGAGTTACGGAAATAACCATACTACTTTATATAAATTCTCATTTTTCAAATCATAAACCAACCACAAACCTATTTCCCTGGATTTCCTTTCAAAGGATACATTTCCTCATGTGGGGAGGGGTTTGGGTGGTATACTTACTAATTCTGACCAAGCGAGTGAGTTAAAAATATCATTGTGGCGGTGACAGCACAGACAGCAGCTTAAGCTCACACCTAAGTACAACCCTGTCTGAGGGATAGACTCAGGTGGCTAGCCTGAGCCACTGCCCATGCCATCACAGCCACACTGCTCACTAGCTTGAGCAGAGCTAGCTTGTATACATCTACTGACGTGGCACCCATACCTCCCAGCTGTTGTATGGACATGCCCTTAGTAGTGTAGCTGTCTTCATTGGTCTTGGGATGCTACTGGTATTTATATGTATTCCTAGGTATTTAAACATGTTTGTACTGCTTTCAGTTGCATGTAAGTTCATAAATTTCTAAACTTTTTCACAAGTTGTAGTAAAGTGGGGTTCTCTCAAGAACTATCACGTATCATCCGAATATAAAGATTTTTAAAATACTTATTGTTTATATTGATATGCGAGGATTCACCAGGTGGTGCTGTTACACAATTTCTTACAATTTATTTTTCCTTGCACAGAAATAGCAGACAGTCCTTGCAGAAATGGGGCAATGTTGTTAGTTTTGTGATATAATTTCTTTTGGGAGAGCTTTTGCAAACAGCAGAAGAAACTCCTCTCTGTGCTAGTCTCTCTACCTAGAGTTAATTGTTTTGGTAGAGTTGCTTCCTGGTAATCAGGCATTAAAGTTTGTGATGAGATTTCTGAAAGAAGGGTTTTCATGCATGCTATATGTGAACACTGTGCTTAAGACTGCTGTACACAAGTATATACAAGTCCAAATCACTGATTTCTTTTCCAACAAGAAGCTAACCTGTCCCAAACATCTGCTACTGGTGGTTGCCAAAGGGCTGGCAATATTTATAGGTCCCACTCTAAGTTGCACCAGTCACTATACAAACACATTGTAAAACAATCCCTGTCCCTAAGAGATTACAATCTGTATAGAGCAGGATGGCTGGCCCCTCCACTCCCAGCTTGGGAGGCTACCCCCGGCCCTTCCGTGGCAGCCACAACATCAAGCAGGCAGCACTCTGGGGGACAGGGCTGCATGCTCCTGTGGGGCAGCATGTTCGACTCCGGCCAGGCCACATGGCTGCTAGACACCTTGCTCTGAGCAGCATGGTAAAAGGCAGGGGGGCTATTGGATAAGGGGGCAGAGGTTCCTGGGGGGCAGTCAAGGGACAGGGAGCAGTTAGATGGAGCAGAGGTTCTGGAGGGGCGATCGGGGGACAAGGAGCAGGGGGGATTGGATAGGGTGTGGGAGTCCTGGGTCTCTGTCAGGGGGCAGGGGTCTGGACTGGGGTCAGAACAGTCAGGTTAGGGAGCAGGGAGGACTGCATAGTGGGTGGGGTCCTGTGGGAGCAATTAAGGTGTGTGGGGGGGTGTCTTGAGAGGGGGCGGTCAGAGGACAAGGAGCAGGGGGGCTTAGATAGGGGTGGTGTCTCAGGGGATGGTTGCGGGGGGTCTCTGGTCAGGGGACAAGGAGCAGTGGGGTTGGATAGGTCAGAGACTCTGATGGGGGACAGTCAGGGGATGGGAAGTGGGAGGGGGTCAGACAGGGGGTGGGGCTAGACCGTTTGGGGAGGCACAGCCTTCGCTACACAGCCCTCTATACAATTTTGTAAACCCAATGTGGCCCTTGGGCCAAAATGTTTTCCCACCCCTGATGTAGACTGTTTTACAGACACAAGATGGGAGGGGAAACAGAGGGACAGAGAGCTGAAGTGACTCACCCATGTTTCCACAAGAGGTCAGCCTTGCTCTGCCCCCAGCTCCACTCTGCCCCTGCCAAAACTCCAATCCCAGCCCTGCTAAAATCTGAACAGGCACAGGCACTCCTTCAAGCTTTCAATAAAGCAGATTTTCCGCTTTCTGTCTGTATTGCTATTCACAAGCTTTCTCAAATACTTACTACAGCCAAAGGAACGAATTCTCCCAAACTCATGCCATACATTCCTTTGTTTTGCTCACTTGCACCTGGGGCGTCAGCACGGTCTAGTTCAGTGGTCCCCCAAACAAAGGGCACAAGTGAACCCTCCATCCTCCCCTTTTGGGGAGGCTAGCCATGTGGACCCACCCCTTGTGCCTAAGGCCATGACCCTATCAGTCCCCCCATTCACCGGATCCATGAGCATGCCATCCCACAGCTGGAGGAGTCCTGGCTGCACTGCCCCAGGTCACTCCCCATGTTGAGCATCTGCCTGCAGTCTGCCCCCACTTAGCCTTAGTCTCCCCTGGTCTCATATGTGCTAGAACTACAGGTGGCACAGCACCCCCGGCTTGAAGTGGTTTCCATTATATGCAGTTTTTATAGTTTGATTCAATGGCTCTCAGCACCCCCACTATAAAAACTGTTCTCGCCTTTCTTCCTGGTCTATTAGATCCACTGCCTATTTCCCAAACTTTTTCAGTCATGTTCTCCCTTACCTGTAATGGAATCTGTCTGTAGCTCCTGGGGCCCCTCCTCCTGGACCCAGCTCCAGACGTCCTGGCCTCAGCCCCAAGCTCCTGGCTCTGCTCCCAACCACGGCTTCAGCTTCTGAGCACAGCCCCAGCCTTGGCTTCGGCCTCTGGCTGAGGCCCCAACCACAGCCCCAGAGGGAGGGAGAGACAAATTCCATAACAGGTAAGGGGGGGCACGACAGAAAAAGTTTGGGGGACCATTGAACTAGACCTTGCTGACTCCCAAGATGCAGGTGAGCAAAATCAACAAATGTACGGCACAAGTTTGGGGAATTTGTTCCTTTGGCTGTGGTAAGGGTCTGAGAAAGCTTGTGAATAGTAATACAGACAGAAAGCAGACAAAAGTCAATCTGTTTTACTGGAAGCATGAAGGAGTGCCTGCCAGTTCAGATTTCAGTAAGAGAGTTTCCTACACGGTGTTTTGCTACAGTTTACACAGATGCGCCAAAACACCAATGCTTCCCAGCCCTCAGTCGGTTTTTAATTTCATTCCCGTTGTTTTCTCATTAGCTTCTTGTGAGGGCCATTAGAATTAATAAATAAATCACAGGCAGTAGTTGTGCTTCAAGCCTTTTAAAAAAGCCTTAGAATCATGGAATATCAGGGTTGGAAGGGCCCTCAGGAGGTATCTAGTTCAACCCCCTGCTCAAAGCAGGACCAATCCCAACTAAATCATCCCAGCCAGGGCTTTGTGAAGACTGACCTTAAAAACCTCTAAGGAAAGAGATTCTACCACCTCCCTAAGGAACCCATTCCAGTGCTTCACCATCCTCCTAGAGAAAAAGTTTTTCTTAATAGCCAACCTAAACTTCTTCCTCTGCAACTTGAAACCATTACTCCTTGTTCTGTCATCTGCTACCACTGAGAACAGTCTAGATCCACCCTCCTTGGAACCCCCTTTCAGGTAGTTGAAAGCAGCTATCAAATCCCCCCTCAGTCTTCTCTTCTGCCAACTAAACAAACCCAGGTCCCTCAGCCTCTTCTCATAAGTCATGTGTTCCAGCCCCCTGATCATTTTTTTGCTCTTTACTGGATGCTTTCAAATTTTTCCACATCCTTCTTGTAGCGTGGGGCCTAGAACTGGACACAATACTCCAGATGAGGCCTCACCAATGCCGAATAGAGGGGAATGATCACATCCCTTGATCTGCTGGAAATGCCCCTACTTATACAACACTGTTGACTCATGTCCAGCTTCTCGCCCACTGTTAACCCCTAGGTCCTTTTCTGGAGAACTGCTGCCTAGCCACTCGGTCCCTAGTCTGTAGCAGTGCATGGGATTCGTCCATCCTAAATGCAGGATTCTGCATTTGTCTTTGTTGAGCCTCATAAGATTTCTTCTGGCCCAATCCTCTAATTTGCCCAGGTCCATCCGTATCCTGTCCCTACACTCCAGCATATCTACCCCTCCTCCCAGTTTAGAGTCATCTGCAAACTTGCAGAGAGCTGCTTCAGGCTCCCTAGCAGAGACCCATCTTACTCCAGCAAGGTGTGCTAGCTGGTCACTGTCAGCACTACAATTATACTTGGCACTTCACAGCACCTCACTCCTGAGGACCACAAAACATTTCAGACACTAATCAATTTAGCCTCACAGCCCCCAGGACAAACTAGGACAGGATCATTATCCCCATTTTACAGAGAGTGAATCAAGACACAAGAAGTTGCCCCAAGTCACACAGGGACCTGAGGAAAAGCTAAAAAGCTGGTCTCTCTCCCGCCAGAAGCTGGTCCAATACAACCCATTCCCGCACCCACCGTGTCTCGCCAGTATCCTGCGGCGCAAAGAGCTACAATAACGCTACTTGGAGAAACGCGACAATCCCTCGGAACCTTGACCCCCAGCCTGTCCTCTCCTCTCCGCTCCCCTTTGCCACCAAACGCCAGTGGGGGTGGGCGGGTTGGAGCTGGGACCCTTTGCTGGGTGGCGGCTCCCTGGAGGCCAGCAGGGGAGCCGGGCTCCGGGAGTCGGGCGGAGCTCCCCAGGGAGCTGGAGTGGCCATGGGGCAGCCCAGAAAGGACCGGGGGGCTCGAATACACGGAGCGAGCTCCCCACTAGCAGCCAGCGAACTTCCCATGGAACGACCAGCCCAGCCCAGCCCAGCCCCCGCCGGTACCGGCACCGGCACCGGCAGCCGCTTCCTCCGCTCCCGGGAGACGCCGCGGAGTGGGACGCGCAGACAAGGCGCCGGTGTCTGATGTAGCCGAGCCTCGGCCCTCACGAATCCGAGGGGGTGGAGGGGGGGTGGTCGCGCGGCCCCTCCCGTCCGCTCCAGTCCTGAGTCCTTATGTGTGAACGTGGCAAACGGTTCTGGGGTGGGGATGGCACCGCCTTGCAGCCCCCAGGAGGGGTCTCCCTGCGCTGTCCCACCCCGCCCCCAGCGCAGAATTGCGGCCAATAGGAGCTGCAGGGGTGACTCCTGCGGGCAGCAGAGCGCGGAGACACCCCCCCGTCTAGGAGCCGCTGCGCGGGGCGGGGGGGGGTGGGTGGTTTTGGGCGCGGCGCCCCCCCCCCCCCCCGTGGTCCTCTCCCGCACCCGAACTCCCTGCCCCAGCCCAGCGCCCACACCCAGCACCCAACTAGCTGTCCCGCCTCCCGCCCTTACATCGGTCCGATGCCCTCTGTCCCGATATGGGGACCGCGGGCGCCGCTCACCGCTTCTGCCTGGGGCAGCTCCCAGGAGCCTGCAAATGGGCCCCAGGCGATCGCCACGCCGCGCCGCACATACTGCAGGGACCGGGCAGCGCCGCTCCTGCCTCCTCCCCTGGCTGCCCCCCCCCCCCCCCGGCGGGCGGCCCCCCCCCCCCCCCCCCCGGGCGGCCCCCCCATCTCCCTGGCTGGGAGCAGAGCCTCCCTTCTCAGTACAGCAACATGCTGCCTCCCTGCAGCAACTGCCGCCACACGGTCCTAGTGCCCACCCACTTCTGCTGCTAGTGATGGGGGTGCGTGTGCTGCTGGTGGGGGTGGCCTCCTCCAGAGCATGCTGCTGCTGGCAGGAAAAGGGCCGGGGGAATCCTCCTCTCTGGGTCCAGTCCCTGAGCAGCCGGCCTGCACCCAAACTCATCCCCAGCCCTGCCCCACCCCAGAGACCACACCCACAGCTAGAGCTTTAACACTCCCCCATCCTCAACCCTCTACCCAAGTCCTGAGCCCCTCCAACACCCCAAACACCTTATCCCCAGTCCCAGCCAGCCCCCTTCCCACACCCCCCAAACCTCTGCCCCATGCTATATTACATTATGCAATATTCATTTTAAAAGTTTTTAATAAGCAATGCACTGGAAAAAGGTGCACAAGGTAAAATTTTTGCCTAGGGCGCAAAATATCTTTGCACCCTCCCCCTGCTACTCTCTGCCTCCCCCCCCCGTCCCCGCCCCACTCACCCAATGTATCCTGATATTTCAGTCTTGTGATCTGGTCACCAACTCCCTCCCAGAACCGAACCCCCTGCCCAAATCAAGGATTTCACTTTATTTTAATTTACTTCCCATTACTTATAACCGGCGTGGGCAAACGTTTTGGCCTGAGGGCCACATCGGGGTTGGAAAATTATATGGAGGGCCAGGTAGGGAAGGCTGTGCCTCCCCAAATAGCCTGGCCCCACCCCCTGACTGCCCCCCTCAGAATCCCCAACCCATCCAAATCCCCCTACTCCCTGTCCCTGACCACCACCCCCAATGACCCACTCCGGGACCCCTGCATCTAAGCCCCTCTGTCCCCTGACTGCCCCCCCTGGGACTGCCTGCCCCTTATCTAATCCCCCTGCTCCCCACCCACTTACCATGCCACAAAGAGCCGTGGCCCAGACAGAGCTAGACATGCTGCCGTGCTGCCCCACAGGAGCATGCAGCCCCACCCCCCAGAGCCCTGCTTGCAAGGTGGCATGGCTGTAGGGGGAGGGAGACAGGGCAGGAGGAACCAGGGGCAGCCTCCCTGGCCGGGAGCTCAGGGGCCAGGCAGGACGAGCCCATTGGCCGTAGTTTGCCAAACCCTGACTTATAACATAGAAGGAGGATCTAAAAAAAAGAATGAAAAATGGAGGGGAGAGATCAGATAGAGTGTTCTTTTTCTTGGTTGTGTCGTGGGTGAGGGGTGGGGGTCAAAAAAGCTGTGCACAAAGCCCCAGTCACTCTAAATCCGCCACTGCCTGAGCAGCAGGAAAAGAGGATGTTTTGATGTGTCATTGGGCATTGTTGCATTTTCTGTTATTGTCTTTCCCACCTCATTGAGTAAAGGGCCAACACTGTCTCTAGTCTTCATCTTGCTTCTAATGTAGTTGTAAAAAATTTCTTGTTACCTCTTATGTCACTAGTTAATCACGTTTTGTTCCTTGGTTTTCTACTTCTATCCCTACATACTTGTGTTGTTTTTTTTAAATGCATCCTTCATAATTCAACTTTTTGTGGGATTCTTTTTTGAGTGTCAGGTTGTTGATGATCTCCTGGCTAAGCCACAGTGGTTTCTTACTATACTTCCTATCTTTCATAGAATATCAGGGTTGGAAAGGATCTCAGGAGATCATCTAGTCCAGCGGTTCTCAAACTTTTGAGAGCCAAGACCCATTTTTGCTCACTTCGTGCGGATGGCGGACCCTTGTATGTCTGCTGAAAAGCCGCCGAATGGATTACTTCCACATTTGGTGGCTTTTCGGCAGACATGCCGAGTGCGCCCGAAGGACTACTTTCACTTTCAGCAAATGCTTCGGCAGTGCTCGGTATGTCCGCCAAAAAGCCACTGAATGCGGAAGTAATCAAAGCAGGAGAACTTCCCCGTTAAATCATCCAACAAATTTTTGCACCCATATCCCTAAATGGCCCCCTCAAGGATTGAGCTCACAACTGTGGATTTAGCAGGCCAATACTCAAACCACTGAGCTATTCCTTCCTCCCAGCTTTTTCTGTTAAATAATTTTTTTACACATCAAACTTTATTGTCTTTTAAGAACAAAAGATTGGGCCAAAACAGATGTTATGGGAGAGAAGACCAGGAAAGGCTGTTCACACAGAACACTAGGACAATGGGACGATGGAATATTTATTTACAGTAGGACACAGAATACACGTGTAAGCAGTGTCAGGAATGAGATATATTCTGACATCTGGTGGCGAACTATGGGAATTGCAGTGAGTTTTGGAAAATAACTTTGGGGCTGATTAATTTGCATAGACACACCCACTGCGCCTAGCCTGAGCCCACAGCAGCCCACATGGCCACTTCGGCTGACGTGGGAGCCCCAGTTTCTATGTTATTGGGGCAGGAAATATAAAGTGATGTTACCCTGATTTGGCGAATGAAGGACAATGGACATGTACTTGGCCCTTGTTATGATGGAGGGACTCGCCATCATCTAGGTAGCACTCACTGGGCAAGGGCCAGGTGTTTCAGAACACTGTGAGATTGAGAAAGGCCATGGATAGATCTTCATATTGTTTGGTGGAAGACTTGTTTAAAGGCTCTTCAGGCCTATTGTATCTTCTTTCTCTCTACTATAGAACTTTAGACCTAATTTTGATTGCCTTAGGAGTCTTGATTCAGCCTGCTAAGCTGACTTCACTTTGAGTTTGGTTATGTACCTGTGAAGTGCCAACTAAGCACTGAAATCGTTTAGCACTGTGTTAAGTGTGGGCAGACCTAAAGGCATGTTGGTGGCACCAAGCAATTTGTGCAGCTAGCAGAGCAAAGCAGCAGACTCAGTTGAGCGGTTCCTGGGTGCAGTTTGTGCGACTGGCAGCGGACTCAGCCGAGCGGTTCCTGGGTGCAGTTTGTGCGACTGGCAGCGGACTCAGCTGAGCGGTTCCTGGGTGCAGTTCGAGTGGCTGGCACAGCAGAGCAGTCTGTGTATCGACTAGCGGAGCCGTTTGTGCTGCTGATGGAGTGACTGGCACTGCAGAGCTGTCTGTGTGTCGGCTAACAGGACGGCTAGCGGAGTAGTTGGTGCTGCTAGCGGAGTGGCTGGCACAGCAGGGCTGTCCGTGTGTCGGCTAGCAGGACGGCTAGAGTGGTGACTGGCGCTGCAGAGCAGTTCGAGTGTCGGCGAGCAGAGCAGAGCGGATTGTGGTGAGGGCTGCAGCGGAACCCCACAGAGAGGCGGCGCAAGTCGGCTTCGGACCACGTAAGGTGCCCCATGCCCTACCCTCCACTTCCACTCAGGCTGGGAGGTAAGACTCTGCCAACTGACTTTTGAACTCTGCACTGACCCAGAACAGAGACTCTTGGGCTGCTGGACTTTTGGGACTATTGAGTGACTTTTTGGGGTTGTGGAACTCAAGAGCCAAAGGGAAGGCCACGGCCTATTTGCTGGGAGGGGGGCTTCTGGTTCATGGTTTGGTTTATTAACCTTGTTTGTGGTGTTTCCCCAATATAATGCCACATTGTTTCTCCCTGTTATTAAAAGGCTTTGGTACACTCAGACTCTGTGCTTGCGAGAGGGGAAGTATTGTCTCTTACAGACGCCCAGAGGGGTGGTATATGGTTGTCCCAGGTCACTGGGTTGGGGCTCGAGCCGGTTTTTGTATTGTGCTATTGGAATGGAACCCCTGGATACTGAACCCGGCCCTTGTTGCTGCCAACTCTGATGGGCAGAAGGGTTACACATACATTAATTAAAAATACAAAGTAGAATACAGAGAAAACAGTATGGAGGGAGGAAAAGAAATTAATGCTGGTTGAAACACTCCACTAGGAAATCAACCAGAATCTGAGAGAGAAAGATATTTCAAATCAGAGATTACTAAGGATCCCACACCACAGCTAACTAGTGTATCCCAGGCCCCACCTTTCCATCCTTGATTCTGAGCTGGGTAACTGAATGCTATTAGGTGAGAAGCAATGCAGAGGAGAAGTTGAATGATTTGGGATTCTAGTTCTCCATTCTTCCTGCTTGGGGAGCGAAAGATCACCATTAAAAGTCAGAACCATTTACACAGCCCCAGCGTGGACTGTTAAGGTGATACGCACAGAAGGGCACAGAAAGCCTCAAATGTACGACTCACTGTTAGCAACAGAGAGTGGTTTTGTTTGGAGTCATATCTATTCTGTCTTTAACTCGTATCACTGTCACTGTGACAGGGCAGAATATTTGGAGATTTTCCCCCTTCCATCCTGTTGAAGAAATAAAAAGAATTCTTATAGCTCTGACTAAAGTCATCCCATAGATCTGGGGATGGAGGGAGGCTTCACTGCAATTTGGGCCTAGATTTGCCAGCAGCCATAGTTTTATTTTAAATGAGTTAAATAAAAATTCAAATGTATTTTTAAAAGCACCTTCTGTGGCTAGAGCCAGCCATCTAGCTATTCCTGAGGGCTCATCACATTTGGTAGCAAAGAGCAGAATACAAGTTACTGAGATGTGAATCTTCCCTACTCCCTGGAGGCAAAGTATCCTATGCACTGGGATAGTTTGCTCTTGGGCCCTTAATATCTCTGTAAAGAACTCTGAATGTTCCTAAACTCTTTTTTCCCCCCTTAGACTTGCTTCCCATGGGCTCTACCAATTCTCTCAGTTTGTTAAAGTCTGCCTTTTTAAAATCCATTGTCTTTATTCTGTTTTCCCTCTGACTTTTCCTTAGAATTGTGAACTCTATCATTTCATGATCACTTTCACCCAAGCTGCCTTCACATTCAAATCTCAACCAGTTAGTTCCTCGCTGTTTGTCAGAATTAAATCTGGAACAGCCTCTCCCCTAGTCAATTTCTTCACCTTTGGTTAAAAACCGTGACTAAGCTTTCTGTAACTGTTGTTCTTCGAAATGTGTTTCACGTGCCCATTCCACTGTAGGTATTTGTGTGCTCCAATGTACAGTTGTCAGTTTTTACCCTTAGCAGAACCTATCAGAGTGGCCGGAGTGCCCTCTGCTTTCTTGTGAACATTGCACAGGACATAGTTTGCCCTCCCCTGGGCTACAGGAACTCCCCTGCATACTCTGGTTGGGTCTAGCCACAAGCTAGGGACAGATATGTTAGTGCACATACCAAATATTAGTTTCTTCATCTTCCAGTCCTGCTGCTTTCAAGCACTCCTTTCTCCCCCTGTCCATGCTTTCATTCAATTTGTCTTTTCTTTTCTCTTCCATGTTGCTGCCATCCACCATCTATCCAACTCTTTTCCATCAGCCTTCCTCTGATTTCAGCTCCTGGCTTGCTCTTTTCAATTTCCCTGTCAGAGAGAGACTGACCCTTTAAAGGGATATGGGGCTTATGCCATAATTAGCTGTCTTAAAGCCTAAGGGGGCAACCTACAGAGGGGGCTGGGCTTCAGAGCCTTAGCTCCAGCTCAAGGCACAGCTTCAAAGCACTGTCAACACATCTAGGGCAGTGCTAGGGCATGCCCCAGTAGTCCGAGTCCAACAACCTGGGTGGGGAGACTCAGTCCTTTCTTCCCTGCCATCGATATGGTGGTTGATTCTCTCCATGCTTCAGTCCTGCCTCCATTTCTCTCTCTGCACAGGAACTTCCTGATTTCTTCCAAGAGAAAATTGGCAACATAAGATGTGACGTATGATCTCCTACAATTCTTGTCTCCTTCTCCCAGGTCATAAACAGAGAAATTTCTCATCTGTTCTCCTCCTCTAAACCTCTACTTGCCTCAGTGACCCCAGCCCAGCTCCTGAACTCCCTCATGCCCCCTTCCATCTGCTACCTTACTCTTCTCCTTACTCTGTCACTCACCTTATAATACAAGTACACTTTAGTCTCATCTTAAAAAAAGAACAAAACAGTGTTGACCTCACTTGCCTGTCCAACTACCTCACCATTTCCCCTCTCCTTTTCACCGCAAAGCTCACTGAAAGCACTGTTTTATCAGATTTGCCCATTACTTTGGGGTATACTCATTTATTAGAGTTACTCTTCTGGGGGGAAGGTTCTGTAAATTTATCAGTGTACTGCTTGTGTCATTTGTGTTCTCATACAGAGCTCTACTTCTGCAATTTCCTTCCCAATGGAGCTATCCTGCAGGACCTAGGTTCCCCAGGGCTGGGTTCTTTCAGTACCAGAAATCAGTTGAACATACACACACTAACAGAGCCCATCTGAGGACTGGGTTAATCAGCACTCCCAGGCTGACCCCTTATATGTCCCTGGACTCAGTAGGCTGGGTCGAACAGCACCTCCAAGCTGTCACCTTCATATGCCATGGGCACCGCACTGGAATAGAGCACTCTGAGCAGGCTGGGTCACACAGCACTTTGAATCTGCCACCCTCCTATGTCCCAGATTCAACACATCTCTATCTCCACTTTCATGTTACAATTTTTCTGGTAGTGACCCACTTGATGAGCAAACCCCACCAAATTTCTGGGCGTGGCAGGGATCTTTAGCTTAGGTACCAGGAGTGTTGCTGCAGAGCAAACGAGGAAGCCAAAAAACACCCACAGGGAAGGAGGAGAGGCAATCAGCTTTACCAGGAAAGCTACTTATTGCTAGGGAATAATCATAGGGGAGCCAAACAAACAAAACAATTATAATATTAAACCTAACTTAAATTTGATTATAAAAGTCAGGTTTAGAAAACTATAATGATCATCTTAAAGACTAACAAAAGTATTGAAGCATAAGCTTTCATGGGCTAATACCCACTTTGTTGGAGTGCAAGCATCCAGTGAAGTGGGTATTAGCCCACAAAAGCTTATGCTTCAATACTTTTGTTAGCTTATGCTTCAATACTTCTGTTAGTCTTTGAGGTGCCACAGGACTCTCTCTCGCTTCTGCAAATCCAGACTAACAGGGCTACCTCTCTGATTCTTAAAATGATCATACAAATCAGGGTTAGAAGGCTAGACAGAGAGAATGAGAGAGAGAGAGAGAGACTGACTGTGTGGTGGTGGTAGATGAGGGTCTGAAGTGCTGGAGAAAGGCAGAGCCCCCAGGCTGGGTACTGTGCCTGGTTTCCCAAGAACACAGAGCTGATAGGTATCAGTTTACAATCACTGTCAGCAGTTCTTTTCCTCTAATTCCATCCTAGACCCTCTCCAGTCTGACTTCAGTCCCTAATACTCCACTGGAATCAGAGAGGTAGCCGTGTTAGTCTAGAATTGCAGAAGTGACAAAGAGTCCTATGGCACCTTAAAGACTAACTAAAGTACTGAAGCATACGCTTTCATGGGCTAATGCTTCAATGATGCATCTGACAAAGTGGGCATTAGCCCCCGAAAGCTTATATTTCAATACTTTAGTTAGTCTTTAGGGTGCCACAGGACTCTTTGTCACTCTAACACTCCACTGAATCCCTTTTTCCAGTTGTCATGTTACTGAAATAATCTGGGATCATATAGATCATTGATGCAACCAAGGTCCTGCAGCGGCCCCAACTCTTGTGTAAAGGGGGTCATATAAGGTGTCTAAGACCAGGTCATGATGTGCTGATTATGATTATACTATCTGTATGTGTGTATCGTTTTTGTATTTGAAGTTATGAATTTTGGTTCTATACTGTCTGTATCTCAAATCTGTGGTGTGTTTCTGGGTAACATTCCAGACAACTTGGTGTTAGCTCTGCCTGGCCTGCTTGATGGCCCATTAAGGACCATCAGCTACACAATGGACCCACTGAGAGCTTGGAAAGCTCCAATGCACATGAGAAGCCTACCAGAGGACATACAAGGTAGCATGTGGGCAATGGCTGACACCTGCAAATCCTAAGTCATGCATGGTCATGTGATATGTCCATGTGACTCCAGAACTCCGTTGGGCTGTGCTTTTCACAGCAGGAACAAAGAGGTTCTGGCACCTGGGAAAGACGATAAAAAGCTGCTGCAGCTCCTCCATCTTGTCTTCAGTCATCTTCATTTCCTGCGTCTTACTCTGGAGGAACTTTTGCTACAAACTGAAGCTTTCAACAAAGGACTGAAGGACCCATCCCTGCTGTGGATGTTTGTACTCCAGAGACTTGATTTAAACCTGCAGGTTATTCTACCACTGATGCAAACTTGATCCAGGAACTTTGCCATCACTGCATGTAATTGATTTCTTTTAACCATTTCTAACTCTCACCTATATCTTTTTCCTTTTATAAATAAACCTTTAGATTTTAGATTCTAAAGGATTGGCAACAGCGTGATTATTTGGTAAGATCTGATTTATATATTGACCTGGGACTGGGGCCTGATCCTTTGAGATAGGGGAGAACCTCTTTTATTGGAGTATTGGTTTTTATAACCAGTTGTCCCCAGAACGAGTGGCTGGTGGTGACACTGGGAAATTGGAGTGTCTAAGGGAAATGCGTGGGTGACTTGTGGCTAGCCAGTGGGGCAAAACACAAGTCTTTTCTGTTTGGCTGGTTTGGTTAGCCTTCGAGGTGGAAAAACTCCAGTTTTGGCCTGAAACTGCCCTGTTTGAAGCAGTTTGTCCTGAACTGGCACTCTCAGTTGGGCCCCACCAGGAACAGCACCGTCACTCCAGTATGATACAATATACCCAGGTTCAACCCTAAACACTATTGTATTAATTTTTGCACAGATCATATCTTTCTAGGTATCATCTGAAAACTTACAATGTGCTGGGCACTACAGTTCTGATAAAATGTGTGGCAACACTGTATGTACAGTTATAAGATTTCCCTATATGATGTTCTTAACCCATGATCCAAGCCCCACAGCCCTGCCCAAACTGAAGTTGGCAAACATCTAACCTAACCCTGTCCTAAACAAAGGAATGTCTGTTCTGTTTAATTTACATTTAACTAATAACCAGTCATCAAGCAGGAAGGGAAACAAAGAAAACTCATACAGGTGAGAAAAAGCCATCAGGGAACATCTTTCCACATAGACTGTCTCCCAGTGCCCAGCTGGGAATGTTTTTCAAGAGAGGAACAGAAACTATAAAAAGGAGGGTCAAAAATACCAAGACACCCACTTCTCTCTCCCTGCCCATTGCATTCACTCCCCTGAAGCAACAAAGGAAGCATTTGTTTGTCTCTTGAGGAAGGATCCTGACCTACATGTTCTGGTCAAAAAGACTGCTGAAAGCATGTGGGAAGAAACTTTGCTTGAATCTGATACAGTGTGTTAGGTTTTATTAAACTTCTTATCTTTGTTTTTCTTGTAACCATTTCTGACTAATATGCCTCATTAATTATACTCACTTAAAATCTACCTCTTTGCAGTCAATAAACTTGGTTTACTGCTTTATCTAATCCAGTGTGTTTAAACTGAAGTGCCTGAATAACCATTTGAGATAATAAGCTGATACAGTACTTCTGGACTGAAAATATTTTGTACTGTCCACGAGAGGGCTGGACAGTACAGAACATATACCGGAGAGAAGGGAGGGTGAAATTTGGGACAGGGTGTGCTGGGATCTCCCTGCAGTATACCCGAGGTCGGTGAGAGCCAGAATGTAACCCAAGTATAGCAAGCAGGCTGCTGTTACAGACAGACGCTTGGGGTGGCTTGCATGCTGGAAAGCTGTTTGAGAGTGGCCCAAGTGGAAGCAGCAAGGCATTGTAAGGCACCCAAGATTGCAGCGAAAGGGTGACACACCTGCACTTCAGTCTGGATTGTACCCTGGTATGTCACAGCCAAGTTCTCCAATACCCTTTTGCTAGTCAAGAACCAGTACTCCACCATCATTCTCCTCTATTAGTTACCTTTGATACTATTGACAATTCTCTCCTTGAAATTTTGTCCTTTCTTGGCTTTCCTGATTCTGACTTCTCGTGGTTCTCCCCCTACCTCTCTAATTACTCCTTCAGAGGATACCCCTCAACCCTCCTTCAGATTTTTGGGGGGGGTTAGAAGGCAGACAGTTCCACAGAGTTTTGTCCCTTTCCTTCAGGCCTTGACAAATGCAATATTTCCCTGCTCATTTTCATTCCGAATGCTGATGCTTTGACCCTGTTAACTACTCTCTTTGAATCCCTCCACTGACTGCCCCTTTTCTATTGCACCAAATATCAGCTGCTTACATTCACTTTCAAGGCTTTTAATGGCCTATGCCCATCCTACCTATCAATCATCTCCAATTCACAATCAGGATGTTGACTCTGTCCTCTGACTGGCCAATGATACCTCCCTCCATCGCCACTTGTTAAATTTTCAGGCAAGCACCTTTATGCTCCCCCCATCCCATGATGTTCCTCGTGCTTGAGAGGTGCCTCTCACAAAGCTACTCCATTAACCACTTTTAACTCCCTCCTAAAAAGACTCTCCTTTGCCATGATGCTAACAAACAATGGCTGCACTGTTGGTGCACTGAGACCACTGCCTATCATGCTGGCTGGTACAGGTGAATACAAGGAAGCATTGAGACTATCTGTTAGTATCCATTTGTCATCAATTATCATACTTTAAATTGTACTTTTGGTTAGGGATAGTCCTTTTGTCCTGTGCTTGTACAGCACCAGGCACAATAGGGTCCTGGTCTATGACTAGGTACTATGGTAATACAAATAAAGTCCCAAAATCATAATTAATGTTCCCACATCAGCCTTAAGTCTGCCCACCATCCAATTAAAAAAATGACACCTAATATTGCATTTTCAAAATATTTGGCATTTAATAAAACCTAATCCCACCCATTCCACACACAACATAGATAACAGTTTGATCAAACTTGAGTTTTCAGAACTGATTGGTGGTGCCTTTATGTACAAAACTAAGACAGTACAAGTAGTTTACATAATTATTGTTACCACGTGGCTTACAATTATTATATTGTGTATTTTTGCCAAATTAAAAGCATATCTGCTCAGTCAAAGGTGGTATAGATTTCAGCAGAACAGGTGCCATGTTGGCTTGCATGGGTTTTGAAATGCAGTCATATTGCAGAAGATAACATTCTTCTTGAACTGTCAAAAATGTAAGAGTACACACTAATCACAAAGCAGTGCTCTCTCACAGCAACGTGATGTCTACTAAATACAAAGAAATAAAAATGTCCAGACACCCTAAACTGTTGTAGCATTAACAGAACATGATCCAGAATGTAACTTACAAAGTTCCCCATCTTCAGAAATGTGAGAATTCTAAAGAGAATGAAAATTAAGTAGACTCTTTTATCCTGAGTCTCTTTAAAATCATTTCAGGCATTTGCTCAGGACTGATGCTGTTTATAAGAGGAAACTGGCAACACTGGTATTGTGGTCAGCACCTGATTCTGAAACACAAAGATTTTTATCCTGTCAAACACCCAAAGAAAGATAAGCAGAATACTAACATACTGGATCCAGGCAAATTTGATCATTTCCCAGAAACCTGGCTGATATGTAGTAAGAGTCAAGGAGCATAACATAAGAAACATCTGAAACGTCTATTACACCAAATAAACTTGAAAACTTAAAATTAAATCCAGCACAACTGACAAGATCAGGGGTTGGCAACTTTTTAGAAGTGGGGTGCCGAGTCTTCATTTATTCACTCTAATTTAAGGTTTTGCATGCCAGTAATACATTTTAACATTTTTAGAAGGTCTCTTTCTAGAAGTCTGTAATATATATCTAAACTATTGTTGTATGTAAAGTAAATAAAGTTTTTTAAATGTTTAAGAAGCTTCATTTAAAATTAAATTAAAATGCAGAGTTCCCCAGACCAGTGGCCAGGACCTGGGCAGTGTGAGTGCCACTGAAAAACAGTTCACATGTCACCTTTGGCACACATGCCATAGGTTGCCTACCCCAGGACTGTATGTATATCTAGAGAAGGAAGAGGTTAGAAATCAATCCAGAAAAAAAAATTGGACTAAAGGAATTGAACATCCTTTTCATAAGAGGACCACTGGAAGATGGAGCCATAATAGAGCTAGAAGAGGTTTCTAAAACTTCATGAATGTTCCGAGCACAAGTTGCTGCACCTTAGGATCCACATGTTTGCCAAGAAAGGTTTAGGAACATTTCCACTCCTTGGATATTACATACAGATGAAGGGGGACAGACACTGTACTTTAAGTGCAGGACATTGATAAATACTTTGTTACCTCAATGGATTTCACACAGCTGCTAAAGGATATAAAATAACTTCCAATGGGTAACGGATAGTGGCATTAATCACAAATGGTGCATCTGCTGCTCTTCCTACCAGCCAAACAGGGTTGGGATCAGAAAGCACTGTTGTTACTGCATGAAAAAAAAGCAATGAATGTTCTTAAGGGGCCTTTCAAACTGATACCCAAAACACAAATCCCCAGAGAACAGCCACCAAACATTGTTATGTCGTCACATATAAACTGTCCTGGGATTGGTATCCATTAGTTCAGACTTACCATTTCTATCTTGATAAGCTGCAATGATGTTAGTGAGATCGTAGTCACTTGCAAAAGGGCTGGTGCCATTGATCACAGATACCTATTACAGAAGGTGAACCTTTAATGCCAATATAAAACCTTCATGCCCCGCTCTACAGAAAGTTGTTTTTACCAAATTTGTTGCACAAAGTGGCTCTGTCTATAAAGACAAATAATCCAAATACTTCGTCTGAATGGCTTGGCAGCCATAGGACCTTCTCCCACCCTCCAGCTCAGCAAGCACACATTAGTTTAGAAATTCTGGGTAGGGGTAATTCTGGTCATGACTGATGCAGAAAGGGTAATGAGAAGAAAAAAGGGAGAAAGATTTTCCTCACATTGTATCTGATGTCGACTCCACTATGGCTAAGTAACTGCCTCTGGAGCAATTTCAGGTCTCCGTTCACATAAAGCTGGGACCCTGGCATAGGGGAGGACGACTGGATAAAAGCCATGCTCTGCATCACAAATGTTGACATCCTCTGAAACAGTGAATAGTAGATACAACTGAATATAGGAAAACTCTCCCAAAATCTTCTACCTTTAAAAGTCTACAGAATTTCTCTATGGGTTTTATTTTACATCTTCTTGGCTCTTAAATTTTAGTGTCAAATAATTTTAGACATGAGGTTTCAGAGATTCCAAGGGCTGAATTCCCCATCCCCTTCCCTGTTGGAAGGGACGATTGTGATCATAGTTTGATCTCCTGTACAATCACAGTCCACAGAACTTACCCCAAATAGTTTCTACAGCCTATCTTTTAGGAAAAACATCCAATCTTGATTTAAAAATGGTCAGAGATAGAGAATTTACCACGACCCTTGATAAACTGGTCCAATGGTTAATTACCCTCGCTATTAAAAAATTACACCTTATTTCCAGTCTGAATTTGTCTAGCTTCACCTTTCACAACCACCGGACTGTGAAGACCCCATTATTAAATATTTGTTCTCCAGGTAGATACCTATAGACTGTAATTAAGTCACCTCTTAAGCTTCTCTTTGTTAAACTAAATAGATTGAACTTTTTGAATCTATAGCTATATGATACGTTTTCTAATTCTTTACACACTGTGGTTCTTCTCTGAACCCTCTCCAATTTATTAACACCTTTCCTGAATTGTGGGCACCAGAACTGTCCACAGCATTTCAGCACTCACATCAGTGCCAATCACAGAGATACAATAACCTCTCTACTCCTAATCGAGATTCCTCTCTTTATGCACCCCAGGATCCCATTAGCTCTTTTGGCCACAGGGTCACATTTGGAGCTTATTTTCAGCTTATTATCCACCATGACCCCCCACATCTTTTACAGAGTCATAATTCCCAGGATAGAGTCCCCCATCCTATAAGTATGGCCTTCACTCTTTGTTCCTAGATGAATACATTTACATTAAGCCATATTAAAACATATATTGTTTGCTTGCATCCAGTTTACCAAGCAATCCAGATCACGCTGAATCAGTGACCTGTCCCCTTTACTATTTACTACTCTCTCAATTTGTGTGTCATCTGCAAACTTTACCAGTGATGATTTTATGTTTTCTTTAAGGTCATTGATACAAAAAATTTAATAGCGTGGAGCCAAGAACCGATCCCTGCGGAAATACACCTGCTCAATGACAATTCCCTGTTTACAATTATATTTTGTCAGTTAGTCAGATTTTAATCCATTTGCTGTGTGCCACGGTTCATTTTATATCTCTTTAGTTTTTTAATCAAAATGTCATGCAGTACAAACTCAAATGCCTTACAAAAAACATATTTATTTGGTTATTAGAAGTTAACTACCTTAACTGCTACTCAAACTAGTAGGGAGAGATAGCTCAGTGGTTTGAGCATTGGCTTGCTAAACTCACAGTTGTGAGCTCAATCCTTGAGGGGGCCATTTAGGGATCTGGGGCAAAAACTCTGTGAGGGGACAGTACTTGGTCCTGGTAATATAGGCAGGGGACTGGACTCAATGACCTTTCAAGGTCTTTCCAGTTCTATAAGACAGGCATATCTCCATATTATTTATATTTATTTAACTAGCTTATAGAAACCCCACAGAATTCCACACATCAAACCAGGAATTTAGTTAGTTCTGACATGCTGCAGACTTAATAAAAAATGTAAATAATGATTTTTTAAAATTATCTATTACATTATTGATACAGGCATGTTGCACTTGGCACTCAAATACCATTGTGATAGGGCCACCTATATTAACAGAATCTGAGCTACTCACATGTAATTGGTAGGAGAAAGTCAGAATGAGCTGGACAGAAAGTACTTGCTCTGTAGATTGTAGAGGAAGCTCTAATTTAAAATGTAATTGATCCATTTTGCCATCATGATTCTTGTCTTCTTCTCTAGTCTATAGGATACAAGAACTTTATCAGAAAGGCATGGCTTGGTAATGGTCTCTTATTACATGCAGATATCTGGAAGTTACTTACAGCATGAAGACACAAAAAAACAAATCAAGGTGAACTGACTACATGTGCAGGGGGAGAAAAAGATATGTCCTTATAATGCTACATTGAAAGCATCCTTTTGCCTTGGACTCACAACAGGCAGACTAGACAAATGACAGGACTTTACAGTTCAATGTTCGGTTCAGCATCAAGTGGAGTGCCTCAGGGGTCAGGCCTGGGGTTGCTTTGTTCAACATCTTCATTAATGATCTGGATGATGGGATAGATTGCACCCTCAGCAAGTTTGCTGATGACACTAAGCTCCGGGGAGAGGTAGATATGCTGGAAGGTAGGGATAGGGTCCAGAGTAACCTAGACAAATTGGAGGATTGGGTCAAAAGAAATCTGATGAGGTTCAACAAGGACAAGTGCAGAGTCCTGCACTTAGGATGGAAGAAACCCATGCACTGCTACAGGCTGGGGACTGACTAGCTAAGTGGCAGTTCTGCAGAAAAGGACTTGGGGATTACAGTGGATAAGAAACTGGATATGAGTCATCAGTGTGCCCTTGTTGCCAAGAAGGCTAATGGCATATTGGGCTGCATTAGTAGGAGCGTTGTCAGTGGAATGAGGGAAGTGCTTATTCCCTCTATTTGGCACTGGTGAGGCCACATATGAAATACTGCATCCAGTTTTGGGCTTTCTACTACAGAAAGGATGTGGACAAACAGGAGAAAGTCCAGAAGAGGGCAACAAAAATGATTAGGGGATTGGGACACATGATTCATGAGGAGAGGCTAAGGGAACTGGTCTTATTTAGTCTGCAGAAGAGTATGGGGGGATTTAAGAGCAGCTTTCAACTACCTGAAAGGAGGTTCCAAAGAGCAGCTCTGGGATGGCAGTGGGGCTAAGACAAGCTTCTTGCCTGCCCTGGTCCCACGCTGCTCCCCAAAGCGGCCGGCACCATGTCCCTGCGGTGTCTGAGTCAGAGGGCTCCACGTGCTGCCTTCCCCTGCGGGTACCTCCCTCGAAGCTCCCATTGGCTGCGGTTCCGCATTCCCCTGGGTCTGTGGCACCATGGGGCTGGCAATCCCATGGGCCGTAGTTTTCCCACCTCTGAGCTAGGCTATTCTCAGTGGTGGCAGATGACAGAACAAGGACTAATGGGATTAAGTTGCAGTGTTGGAGGTGTAGGCTGGATATTAGGAAAAACTTTTTCTCTAGAAGGGTGGTGAAGCACTGGAATGATTTACCCAGGGACATGGTGAAATCTCCATCCTTGGAGGTTTTTAAGAGCCAGTTTGACAAAGCCCTGGCTGGGATGATTTAGTGAGGGACTGGTCCTGCTTTGGAAAGGGGGTTGGACTAGATAATCTCCTGAGGTCTCTTCCAACCCTAATTTTCTGTGTTCTCACAAGGCTGTCAGGTATAACAGTTTGCCACTGAAATCAGAACAAGGCACTTGGGAACTACTACCAAGAGATTAGAAGCTAAAAGCACTATCAAATAGCCAGCCAAAAGACACACTACACAAACCTTTGTGACATTTCTTTTTTTAGATCTTTTCCAGTGTCTATTTTCCCTTCGTTCAATACATCTATTGGTTCAGTATTCTCCATTCATTCTCTCTCTAATGTTTTTCTAATTATACCTTTACCCAGGTTATTTTACATCTGTACCTCCTTTCTCATGTCTTTCTCTTTCATTCTCTACCATATATACCCTCATGGTCTCCACAACCCTCTCCCCTCAACTCCAGCCCATAATGGCTTTTAAATGGTGTCACCCACCTCTCTCATCACTGGAGACTTCTCAAGCTGCTGTTTGGGACAACTGGCACAAACCCCAAACACAGATAATTAAGACAACAGGGTATCCCATTTAGCACCCATTTACCTCCCCACCGCATTGTAGGTAACCTACTGAGATGAGTGGAATTCGCAGTTGGTCTTCCTGGAGGCGGTTGAAGGCTGGAAATGTGCTCCAAGCCAGGAAGCTGCCTGGGTTAGATCCCGTCATAGCCACCAGCAGCACCTCATACTGAAACTGCACTGTGGGCTGCTCCATGTAGGTACTTTGCTTCAGCCAAAATCCTGCAAGCAGAAAGACAATGGAAGAATCAGTGCTGGGAATGAGGTTGAAGGTGGAGTGAACCCTGGGAGGGTCAGGCCTCTCCCTGGTGGTGTTGCTGGCCTTCCACAGTTTCTCTCACCCAATTAAAGTTTACCATGGGCTGGGGGATCTAACAGGGGTATGAGCCCAGTGGAGTCATGGGCATCAGGTTTGTATAATTTTTGGTAGTGCCCAGAACGGGTCCAAGCAGAGCCATCACGTCTGTAGGATGGACCAGGGCAACCGCCGTGGCCTCTGCACTTCGCTGGGGTCCTGGGATCCAGGGCAGCCTAGGAGGATAGCGGGGGGCCTGGTACAGGCAAAACAAGAAACCTGGCCCAGCCTGTTCCACCCCACCCGGTGTTGCTCTGGGGGAGGAGATGGAAGACAGAAAGAGGCAGAGCGGGGGTAGGGGCTTAGGGGAAGGGATGGAATGGAATGGGGGCAAGGAGGAGCAAAGCAGGGCTGCGAAGAGGCAGGGCAGGGTCAGAGCACGGTGGGCTGGGTCGCTTGCTACTGCCAGCGCCAGTCCCCTACTAACCTCCCAGGCCACCCTGGACCACACATCCCCCTGAAGAGTGGCCCCACCCAAAGTGCAGGGCCAGGAGTGGTTGCCCCAGTCCATTATATGGATGGAATGGCTCTGAAAATACAAGCCCAAACATTGGTGCTGTTCACCTTCCTGAATCCATATAACTTGTTGCCTGTGAGCAGAGTCTGTTCCCAAGCACATTCATCCAGTGGAACTGAAAGAAAGCCTATGAGAAATCAAGACCATAATCCAACCCAACAGCACTGTTCTGGCACCAGGCCACCCCAAGTAGCAACATTGCCTCACAGGCTCTGTGAAACATCACCATCTCCTGGAAGACTTATGGCAGATAGGGTATGGAGGTCCAGGGTGAAGGAAGGTGGAGGGTTGGGTGAGGGTGTAGTCCCTAAGGGAGCACTGGTGGCCAGCAAGGCAGAGGTCTTTAGGGCCCCAAAGCCACAGGTGTCCTTGCCATGCAGTGGCTCTGACACTCCTCAGTAGGTGTGGCTCTGACTCCCAGGCTCAGGGAGTGTCAGGTTGTGGTTGGATGATTGGGTGTCTTAGTTTCCAAGAAAAAACAATGAGGAGTCAGAGGGCATATTAAAGACTAACATTTACTTGGGCATAGGCTTTCATGGGTGGAAAAAAAACACTTCTTCAGAGGGAGTGAAAATTACGGATGCAAGCACACAAATACAGATGCCTGTAGCTGTAATTTTCACTCCATGCGCCTGAAGAAGTGGGTTTTTTACCCACAAAAGCTTATGCCCAAATAAATGTTGGTCTTTAAGGTGCCCCCAGACTCCTAGCTGTTTTTGTGAATACAGACTAACACAGCTCATACTCGGATACTTAATTCCCAAAGAATGCCCTCGCCAGACTCTAGCCCTGCAGGAGCCTGGCGGTGGGCAGCCCCCAGGGGGTAAGCCGGCAGGGAAGCAAGCAGGCCCGGAGGCCAGGCAAGGGGGTGCCAGGCTCTAGGACCGGACGTGGGCTGAGCCCAGTCTGTCCCCCGGCAGGGAGCTCACCCTGGCTCCGATACGCCACTAGCAGCGGCGGCAGGTAGGTGAGGGCCCACAGCAGCAGTAGCCCCAGCGCCGCCATGGAGCAGAGCCCAGCCCGGTAGCGGACACCGGGCCCGGGGTGGGAGAAGAGCTCCACCTGGGCCATGGCACGCAGGCCTGGGGCCCACCCCTCGCTCCGTGAATTGGGGTCCGCCGAAGGCCCCGCTCCGTCACCTAGGCAACTGTTACAGACGGGGATTGGTTTGATTTCTTGTCAATCAGAGAGCCCGACTCCAACTGGGCGGGATGAATGTGACCTCGTCCAATGATAATGCACCCTGGACTCAACAGCGAATTAGAGGCAAAGCCTTGATTGACCAGGGTGCAGGCTCCGCCTCTACCTTTCCAGGGGTTGGTTGCCAAATTCGGTCCACGTGCGGCCCTACCCTTCCCGCAGTGCCCAGGCTCCACGGGAGGGGGGCTGAAAACCGGGAGGGGAGGCGGAGGCGGAGGCGGAGGCAGTGGCGGCCTGAGTCCCGCCCCCGGCGACGGGTCCTTACGATTCCCTCCAGAGGGCCTGTTCCGGGGCGAGCCGCACAAGGGGCACCAGGGCAGGGGCGCGCTAGGGGCCGTGCCTGACCCGGGGGCGGGGGGTCCTCATGCAGGGGAATCTCTCGCCCGCCTCGCTCCACGCCCCCGCACGGGACGCCGGGGTGGCTCTCACGGGGCAGGGCCGCGAGTCTGCTGTGCCCGCAGGGCGCCGGGCTCCTCGCCAGGGACGCGCGTTATTGCTACTAACGCAGGCTGACTGGGGGCTACTAGCGTGGCCGTTGGTGCGCGGAGAAGAGGACATGGTTGCCATGGTTACCACGGGAGCAGGCCGCCTCGCTAAGGTAGCGAGGGACACGGACATCAAAACCGGGGCAAAGCATTTAACTCGCCGCGACCTCGCGGGCCACGTGACTGCCCGCGGTTGGCGCTACAGGAGGCAGGTCGCGCGCGGCACGTGACCCCGGCGTATGGTCCCCGGATGCCAGGGCTCGTGCCCATCCCGGTTGCTCGGTCACCGGAGGCCGGAAACCCCGCCCCTTCGTCGGGTTGCTAGGGTACTTGTGAGCCGGAAACCCCGCCCACCGAGCTGTTGTGACGGTGACAGGCCCGGCCCGACCTGGCACCAACCCCCCGGCCGGACCTCCGGGCACCGACCGCCGCTGGCTCCGCTTCGCCCCGTTCAGGGCCGCGCACCATGAAGTGGATGTTCAAGGAGGATCATGCGCTGGGTGAGGGGGCGGGGCCCGGGGCTGCCCTGCGTAGGGACACCGCCCCGCCGAGCCCCAAGGGGCCTTGAGCCACTGCTCCCCCTCCGCCCCCAGGGGTCACCGGGCTCCTAGCTCGGGAGGTGCCGTGCGTCAGGCGGGGCCATTCTCAGCCCGCGGGCCGGCTCCCCGCTCGGGCACCAGCTCTCCATAGGCCTCCCTCGTTCACCCTCTCACTGCCCCCCACCCCCGCGGGCACTGACCCTCCCCCCACGCAGGGATACCTATCGGAGCTACCCGTCTCTCCAGTCCACCCCTCCCCGCGGGCAGAGGGCTCTGACTCTCTCCTCCATCCCCCCACTCATCTCTGACCTTTACAGACATGTGGCTGGGGGACCCCAGCCCTGTGTCTCCTCCTGTAAAGATGCTACATGTTACCCAGGAGTTCAGCCCCTTAAATAGCATAGGGAGACAGGGAAGAGAAAATTGGGAGCTTCACCTATGTGATCCTGCCTCCTTCATCTCTCCTCTTTTTACTAGGTCTACCCCGCAGTGCCCAGGGTCTGAGCTACGTTGTCATTTTTCTAATTCAATGTTTTGTTTACAGAGCACAGATGTGTAGAGTCTGCAAAAATCCGAGCCAAATATCCAGACCGTGTGCCGGTGAGTAACTCCTGCCAATCCCGTAATGCCACTTCTTCCCCCATGTCCTGTTACTCTGGCCAGATGAAGTGAACTTCCTCTCTAGTCACATTCTGATGAGTAGCCTCATGCAGTATGTGCTTCTAGCTGTTAACACAATCCCCTGTCCCCAGCTATGTACTGGTAAATAATTACCATCCCCTGACTTCCCAAATAAATACCTTCTGGACATCTTTTTGGTCCCAACATAGTCCACCTCCCAGCGAGTGATCTCATGGGAGAAGCTGTCACCCAGCCACATCCTAGTGACTGCTTCCTCCATGTCTGTGATTTAGACAGGTCACTTCTCTGTGCATGCTCATATGCCTATGCCATACTACATTTAGGTGTGTGACACCTTGTACCATGTGTCAGAGGGATGTCTGTATTAATCTGTATCCACAGAAACAATAAGGAATCCTCTGGCACCTTAAAGACTAACAGATTTATTTGGGCATAAGATTTTGTGGGTAAAAAAAAAACACACTTCTTCAGATGCTTGTGTCTGTAATTTTCATTCCCTGCATCTGAAGAAGTGGTTTGTTTTTTTTACTCATGAAAGCTTATGCCCAAATAAATCTGTTAATCTTTAAAGTGCCACTGTACTCCACCTTGTAGCATATCCATTTCTCTGGCTAGTCATTTCCCTGCCATTGCAGGGGCCTTGGGCACTGCTGCACTTTGGTCCCTCTTATTCTCTCTGAGACACAATACTCTGGTCTCCTGTGGGGTATATACTGAGATCTAATTTCATTTACTGGGTTTTATGGGTGTTGTATGCCAATGATATGCAGAAATAACAAAGAGTCCTGTGGCACCTTAAAGGCTAACAAAAGTATTAAAGCATAAGCTTTCGTGGGCTAATACCCACTTTGTTGGATGCATGTAGTGGCCACTGCATGCATCCAACAAAGTGAGTATTTGCCCACGAAAGCTTATGCTTTAATACTTTTTGTTAGCCTTTAAGGTGCCACAGGACTCTTTGTCGCTTCTGTAAATCCAGACTAACATGGCTACCTCTCTGGTGATATACAGGAGATCAGACTAGATGATATTAAATACATTGTTGTTTAAATACGTCAGAAGCAGGAAGCCTGCTAAACAACCAGTGGGGCCCCTGGGATGATAGAGATACAAAAGGAGCACTTAAAGATGATAAAGTCATTGCGGAGAAACTAAATGAATTCTTTTCTTCAGTCTTCACGGCTGAGGATGTTAGCGAGATTCCCAAACCTGAGCTGTCTTTTGTAGGTGACAAATCTGAGGAATTGTCACAGATTGAAGTGTCACTAGAGGAGGTTTTGGAACTAATTGATAAACTTAACTGTAACAAGTCACTGGGACCAGATGGCATTCACCCAAGAGTTCTGAAAGAACTCAAATGTGAAATTGTGAAACTATTAACTAGGGTTTGTAACCTGTCCTTGAAATCGGCTTCTGTACCCAGTGACTGGAAGATAGCTAATGTAACGCCAATATTTAAAAAGGGCTCTAGAGGTGATCCCGGCAATTACAGACCGGTAAGTCTAATGTCCGTACCAGGCAAATTAGTTGAAACGATAGTAAAGAATAAAATTGTCAGGCACATAGAAGAACATAAATTGTTGGGCAAAAGTCAGCATGGTTTCTGTAAAGGGAAATCATGTCTTACTAATCTATTAGAGTTCTTTGAAGGGGGTCAACAAACATGTGGACAAGGGGGATCCAGTGGATGTAGTGTACTTAGATTTCCAGAAAGCCTTTGATAAGGTCCCTCACCAAAGGCTCTTATGTAAATTAAGTTGCCATGGGATAAGAGGGAAGATCCTTTCATGGACTGAGAACTGGTTAAAAGACAGGGAACAAAGTGTAGGAATAAATGGTAAATTTTCAGAATGGAGAGGGGTAACTAGTGGTGTTCCCCAAGGGTCAGTCCTAGGACCAATCCTTTTCAACTTATTCATCAATGATTTGGAGGAAGGGGTAAACAGTGAGGTAGCAAAGTTTGCAGATGATACTAAACTGCTCAAAATAGTTAAGACCCAAGCAGACTGTGAAGAACTTCAAAAAGATCTCACGAAACTAAATGATTGGGCAACAAAATGGCAAATGAAATTTAATGTGGATAAATGTAAAGTAATGCACTTTGGAAAAAATAACCCCAACTATACATACAATATGATGGGGGCTAATTTAGCTACAACTAATCAGGAAAAAGATCTTGGAGTCATCGTGGATAGTTCTCTGAAGACGTCCATGCAGTGTGCAGTGGCGGTCAAAGAAGCAAACAGGATGTTAGGAATCATTAAAAAAGGGATAGAGAATAAAACTGAGAGTATCTTATTGCCCTTATACAAATCCATGGTGCGCCCACATCTTGAATACTGTGTACAAATGTGGTCTCATCTCAAAAAGGATATACTGGCATTAGAAAAGGTTCAGAGAAGGGCAACTAAAATGATTAGGGGATTGGAACTGGTCCCATATGACGAGAGATTAGAGGCTAGGACTTTTTAGCTTGGAAAAGAGGAGACTAAGGGGGGATATGATAGAGGTATATAAGATTATGAGTGGCGTGGAGAAAGTGAATAAGGAAGAGTTATTTACTTGTTCCCATAATAGAAGAACTAGGGCCCAAATTAGTGGGCAGCAGGTTTAAAACAAATAAAAGGAAGTTCTTCACACAACACACAGTCAACCTGTGGAACTCCTTGCCTGAGGAGGCTGTGAAAGCTAGGACTATAACAGGGTTTAAAAGAGAACTGGATAAATTAATGGAGGTTAAGTCTATGAATGGCTATTAGCTAGGCTGGGTAAGGAATGGTGTCCCTAGCCTCTGTTTGTCAGAGGGGGGTGATGGATGGCAGGAGAGAGATTACTTGATCTTTACCTGTTAGGTTCGCTCACTCCGGGGCACCTGGCATTGGCCACTGTCGGTAGACAGGATACTGGGCTAGATGGACCTTTGGTCTGACCCAGTACAGCCTTTCTTATGTTCTTATGATAAGGTGATCCGTTCTCGCCTTAAACTCTATGATTCAGTTACATCATGGTGAGCTCTCCATGCATGCACCCAATCTGACAGGATTCTAGCAGGACAGCTTCTGCACGGCTGCCCAAATGACCAGTTAATAATGGATGATTCTTCCTCCCCTCTGAGATCATGTCCCTGTAAGGGACTCCCCTCTAGCTGTGTCCTAGTGAGTTAAACCACCACACCTCATGCCAAATTCCAATGAGCAACACCTCAATATCTTCTAGCCCCGGGACGGGAAAACCACAGGCCACATCCAGCCCGCAGGACCATCCTGCCCAGCCCCTGAGTTCCTGGCTGTGGAGGCTACCCCCGGCCCCTTCCCCCTTTCTCTGTCGCTATGCCGCCATGCAGGTAGTGCGCTGTGGGGCGGAACTGCACGCTCCTGTGGGGTAGTGTGTCTGGCTCAGGCCAGGCCACATAGCTGCCAGACAAGCTGCCCTGAGCGGCATGGTAAGGAGGGTGTGGATAAGGCAGCAGAGGGTCCTGGGGCTAGTCAGGGAATAATGATGCTTACCTCATTTGTAAAAAGCCTTGAGATCTGCTGATGAAAAATACTATGTAAGAGCTAAGTATTAGCAATTACTATTTAGTTAGCACTGCCATTTAATTTGGTGCTGTATAATACACGAATGCCCCCAGAAGCATTTAGTCTGAAATAGACACATAGGAGCAGTTGGTAATTGTTATTTAAAAGAAAAAGATAACTCACTTTTTGAGAAGTAGTGGGTTCTGGACACTGGTGTTTGGCATTAGTGGGCTCCCTTACTTGATAGGAAAAGGCCACTTCAGCAAAGTCACACTGTATGATTGAGACTTGCTAGAACATGGTAACATCTGTGCTAGCATCTGAAGGTGAGCAAGGTGGGATCCATGACTGACAATTATCTCTAAGGGGTTATATTCCTACTGCAGCTGAGCCTTGCTTTAGTATAATTTGTATAGCTTGTTAATACCATCAAAATATTTTGAATTTAGTTGAGTAACCTTAATCCTAACCCAACTGGCTTCAAGTGAGTAAATCTAACCTGACTCCACCCAGTTTGTGGTGACAACAGGGGATGGATTACTTGTTGACTGCCTGTTCTGCTCATTCCCTCTGAAGCACCTGGCATAGGCCACAGTTGGAAGACAGGATACTGGACTAGATGGACCATTGATCTGACCCAGTTTTGTCATTCTTATGAGTAACCGTCCTCCTTTCTCTTTTGTATTTTATTTTCCTTCATTCATATGTTCAAAGTGCAGGAATCCATCTCAGCCACAAACACCCCCAGCATTAATTCACTTGAGTTACTGATTCATGCACCTGTCCTGTGTCTGAGAGGAACAGTAGCCTGACTATGGGTTTGGTGATCCACGTTCATAACATTTAGACTTTATGGATCATATTTGGCTCTGTAAATCCTGGCTAACGGGGTTTTGTAAGGATGGCAGGTCTCCATGGCATCATTCTGAACCTGGGTATTTAAAATTTGGTTAAGAGTCAAGAAGGGCTGGGGGTGTCTATGAGCCTCTAGGTCCCTAGCTGGGTTATTTGTTTCTGTGAGCTTTGAGCCCCCACCAGCTGTGGCAGTCTGGGGGCCTCACTATTAAAAAAAAAAAAAAAAACTTTTTTTTTTTTTTTTATAAATACCAATTAAGGCATGAAACTTGATCCCTTTCTAGGCTGTTCTTGCTCTCCTTAGTTTTGCCCAGCCTAGTAACACATATTAGTTGTCACATCCTCCCCTTTCCCCAAGTAGAGCTTCTGGAACCTGAAGAGGGAATGAGCAGAATCCTCTCTGAAGCTCACGCTGGGACTGACTCTACAGATCTAACATATTTGTGCAGCATTCTGATATGAAAATGATGGGCAGTATAGAACCACTTTAGAGAGACTGGTACCTCTGTTACAGGCCTCTTCCCTCCAAAACACCTTAGTTTCTTCTATAAGGCCTGGCACCCCTCTGTTCTTGTCTAGTACTTGGAGGAGCAGACAACAGAGGGTCAATATTAGGCAGGTCCTTTCCTCCATCTGCTGGTGATATCTAACCCTCCCTCAACCCAATATTCTCCTTTCTTATGCTTCTGTGGCCATCCTTCCATCTCTCTTCTCTCCCCCCACCTTCTTCCCCAACTATACCCCACCCAGATTCATGGAATTTAATGCCAGAAGAGACCACTGTGATCATCTAAGGCTTGTACTTCGGTATAACTTAATTCACTCATGAGTGTGGAAAAGCCACCCCTCTGTGGCTTAGGTGCTTAGGTTGGTGTAACTTACTTCCAAGTTAAGTTACACCAACCTAAGTGCTGTTGTGAATAGCACTATGACGGTGGGAGAAACTCTCCAGCTGACAGAGCTGGCACTGCTTAGGAAGATGGAGGAATTATGCTGACCAGAGAGCCCTCTCCTGTTGGCATAGAGCATCTTCACTAGCAACGCTACAGCAGTGCCACTACATTGGTACAGCCCCTAGTCTCACCTCCAGGATAATTGAGAACAGAAAATTTCCCCAAGTGATTCCTGCATTAATAACAGTAACTTGTGGTAGAACAGCAGTGTGGAACATCTGCCCCCCATGATGTATTTATGTAGCTTGCATGGCATATCCAGACTTCAACCCACATTTTAAAAAGTTTTTGGTTCTCTTCATTGCTGTATAATACACAAATGCCCCCAGAAGCCTTCCAGATGTAATCTGAGTACAACCAAGAGAGTTGCTTTCCTGAGGCTTCCCAGACAGAAACAGTGACTCACAAGAGGTGAACTCCTGCTGACTCCTATTTATTTTATTAGGGTGTTAGCTCTAAAACCCAGGAACACTTTAAATGTCTCACCATTAACTATGAGTCTCTGGCTGACTCCTCCCTAGAGTTTTTCTCCATGCTCGCATGGACAAGATGTACAAGTGCTCATGTACAAATGCTAGAAGTCTGAATGCTAAGATGAGTGAACTAGAGTGCCTGACATTAAATGATAATCTCGATATACGAGACATTGTGGAAGCTTGGTGGAATGAGGATGTAATCAGGGGGACACAGTAATACCAAGGTACAAAATATATAGGAATGACAGAGTAGGTTTTGCTTATGTAGAAGTGGCACTCCATGTGAAAAAGTCACAAAGTAAAAAATCTGAAATGAATCAAACTGTATCTTAGAATTTCTAGGGGTAGAAATGTCATGTTTGAACCATAAGAGGACAGCAGTAGGAATATATACATGACCACCTGACCAGGATGGTGATGGTGATTGTGAAATGCTCAGGGAGATTTGAGAGGCTACAAAGACAGAAAAATAGTGAAGGATTTCAACTAGAAATAAAAATTCGAGACACCATTAGTGACTGCTGCTTAGAGCAACGTGGCTTGTAATCCACAAGGGGAGAGGCAGTTCTTCATTTAGTCGTAAGTGGAGAGCACAGGATCTGGTCCAAGAGGTGAATATAGTTGAGCCAGTTGGGAATAGTGATCATAATGTAATTAAGTGTAACATTCTTTTAGGGGGAAAATGCCAAAGAAATCCACCAAAGTAGCATTTAACTTCAAAAGGGGAACTACACAAAAAATAAGGAAGCTAGCAAATAGAAATTAAAAGAAACAGTCACTAGGGTGAGATGCTTGCAGACTGCATTGAGACTATTTAAAAACACTATAATAGAGGCTCAAACTAAATGTATACTGCAAATGAAAATACAAAAGCCAACAACAGCAACAGTAAGAGCACCTCAGAAATCACTATGGCTACACAGCAGAGTAAAAGAGGTGGTTAGAGGCAAAACGGCATCCTTTACAAGTCAAATCCTAGCGAGGAAATGAGAAAGGTGCATGAACAAGGTAAGTAAAGTATAAAAGTATAATAAGGCAGGCCAAGAAAGAATCTTAAGAGTAACTAGCAAAAGAAGAAAAACTAACAGCAAAAAAAATAATTAACAAGAAGAAGAAGAAGAGCCTGCCACACATTTAGTGGGGCCACTGGCTGATCAAGATTCTAAAGGAACATTTAAGGAAGATAAGGCCATTGAGGAGAAGCGAAAATTAATTTTTTGCATTGCTCTTTGCTATAGAGCAGTGGTCGTCAAATTGGTGCGCGAGACCCCCCCCGGGGGTGCGCGAGACACTGGGGCTGCTGCCGATCCCACCCAGGAGACCAAGGAACTGAAATATGAAATTCCAGAGCTACTAACTGTGGTATATAGCTATTTCTTAAAGTTATCCTATGTACCAGATGACTGGAAAGTAACATGTCATATACATAGTTTTAAAAAAGGCTCTAGAGGGAATCCTGGCATTTACAGGCCAGTAAACTTAACTTCAGTACAAAGCCACAGTCAGAAGAGAAATCATGTCTCATTAATCTATTAGAATTCTGTAAGGGTGTCAACAAGCACTTAGGGATGATCTAGTCGACACAGTGTACTTGGACTTTCAGGAAGTCTGACACCAAAGGCTCTTAAGCAAAATAAGCAGTCATGGGATAAGATGGGAGGTCCTCTCATGGATCAGTAACTGGTTAAAAGAGGAAACAAAGGGTAGGAATATATGGGGGAAAAGCTGAGGTAAATAGCACTGCCCCTAAAAATCTTTACTGAGGCCTGTGCTATTCAGCATATTCATAAATAATCTGGAAGAGGGTATTACAAAATTACTCAAGATAGTTAGGCCCAGAGCAGACAGCGAAGAGTTACAAAGGGATCTCACTAAAGCTGGGTGACAAAATGATGTTCAGTGTTAAGTGAAAAGTAATGCAAATTGAAAAACAATCCCAAATACTTGCAAAATTATGAGTTCTAGATTCGCTGTTACTATTAAAGATCGATCTTGAAGTCATTGTGACTAGTTTTTTTGAAAACATCTACTCAACATGCTGTGGCAGTCAAAAAAGCGAATGTTAGGAATCATTGGGAAAGGGATAAATAAATAAAACAGAAAATATCCTAGTGTGTCTATAGAAATCCATAGAATGCCCACACCTTGAATTCTGCATGCAGTTTTCATTGCCTCACCTCAAAAAAAAATACTAGAATTGGAAAATATGTAGAGAAGGGCAATGAAAATAATGCAGAGTATGGAATAGCTTCCATGTGAGGAAAGATTAAAAAGATTGAGACTATTCAGCGTGGAAAAAGAGATGGCTCAACGGGGTTATGATGAGATCTTAAAAAATGAATGCTGTGAAGAAAGTGAATAGGGAAGTGTAATTTAACCCTTCACGTAAACATGAAAACTGGGGGGTCACCCAATAAAATTAAGAGGTGGCAGGTTTAAAGCTAACATAAGGAAGTACTACTTCACTCAGCACATGGTCAACCTGTGGAACTTGGTGCCGGGATGTTGTGAGGGCCAATAGTATAACTTGGTTAAAAAAAGAATTAGATACATTTGTGGAAAATAGGACCATCAGTGGCTATTAGCTAAGATGATTAGGGACACAACCCCATGCTCTGGGTGTCCCGAAGATGGACTGGATGACTCACTGAATAATTGACCTCTTCTGTTCATTCCCTCTGAAGCATCAGTCAGGATACTGTGCTAGATAGACCATTGGTCTGACCCAGTATGGCCATTCTTATTCTGTGAAGAAGGGGGTATGCCATGTTGGCCCTAGTGTTCTCAGAGGGAGGTTCTCCCCTGCACAGTTCTTGGTCTGGATTCTGTGGGAGAGATGTGGCAGCCTCAGCTGAGCCCCACATATATAGCTGTGCACTATACTGTATTGAGCGGACTTCACTATGTATAACCTCAATGCAGCTAACAGTATTAAGATATTACAATACAGTAGACTCTTGATTATCCAGGATTGTCTTAACCAGGTTGTGGATTAACCAGGATGTGAAAAAAATTTGCGTAACTCGCAGGGCTGGGTCTGGCTTTGTTGCCGCCCCAAGCAGACACGAAAAACGCCCCCACCCGGGGCGCAGGGTAGCCAGTGAACCAACACCCCCTCTTCCCAGTGCAGGATGGCTGGTGAGCCAACCCCCCCACCATATTTCCTATAGATGGTGATTATCTGGGATTTTATTAACCAGGATTAATTTTTTCCCTATCATCCTGAATAATCGAGTCTACTGTACTCTTAAATGGTGCTCTTTGTCAACTTGGTCAGTAATGCACTTCTATATGATAACTGCTGTCCTAACCATGCAACAGGAAACCTTATTAGAGCAGAATACCACTCACCCTGCCTGGTACCCATTTGCTGGCTTTGGTAGAGCTTTAGCGCTGATGGAGCCAGAGTTGGAAGAGTCCTTGAAATCCTAAGACATCCTTTTAAAATGAAATCATAAATTCTGTAAAAAATCGTTGAGATTACTGCTTCATTGAATCTGCATCATAAGGGTCTATTCACTGTCCAGTAATTCAATGAATGCAGAGTTCATGTTAACCACTAGTGCCTCACAGCCTTCCAGATGTCAAATGCTCCTGTACTTAAACCTCTGAAAATCAGGAAATACATATTTAAATGTGCACACTGGCTTTATTCTGCAACCCAACTCTCCCACCCCTGGAGCTCACAATAGCCACTAGGAAAAAAATTAAGTATGGATCATCCAGAGCTAAAGTGACCAGATAGCAAATGTGTAAATTCAGGACGAGGTATGGGGGGGTAATAGGTGCCTAAATAAGAAAAAGTCCCAAATATTGTGACTGTCCCTATAAAATCAGTACATCTGGTCACCCCATCCAGAGCTGCTGCGTAATAAGCAGATATGAAGAATGACTAAATAAATGTACCATTTTCTGTGCTGTGGTATACCTCAACTGTGTTCTCGCATGCCTGCACTCCAAATGCTCTTGACTTTAAGAAGAGCAGTATTAACTGGGGTGGAGATTACTTGATGCAGGCTCTTATGTTGCTAGAGCTCATACTGCAATATCAGCGGTGCATCTGCACCTGGCAGGGAGGGAGAGAATCATGGGTCCCTTGTTTTTGTATTGAGTTATGTGGGTTAAGCAAGTAGTGGAGCACAACAGTCTGTTCTTGTGAGGATTTCTAGCAGTTGGGTAGTATTTGTGACAGTGCGATACAGTGCTGGGGTAAATACAGGTATTGTTCCAGAGAGTCCTTAGGACAAAGGCCAAGGAATGCTAGCATCTGGTAACTCTGGGTGAAGTGGTTGAGCTGACCTAAACATAACTTTTGCTTTAATGAAGACAAGATCTGTTAGACTTTTCCTACAGTACTTGTGCTCTGTTCCAACCGCACTCCATATTATCTGGTAAAGTAGAGTGGTATGATATCTGTCGAGTAGGTTTGGGCATTGCTCAGAGGGCGGAGTTAAGGTTGCAGTGTGGGGTTGGGATGTGCACATTACATTTGTATTTCTTGGTTGACAGAAGACTCACCACAGGGACATTTGTATGTAGCATAGTTGCAGCTGTGTCAGTCCTAGGGTATTAGAGAGAAGAAGTGGGTGAGATAACATCTTTCATTAGACCACTTCTGTTTGGTAAGAGAGACAAGCTTTCTCTCTCTTACCAACAGAAGTTGGTCCAATGAGAGATTTTACCTTACTCATCTTGTATTCTCTATATGGGCATTTGACATTCTCGAAGGGTACAATGAACTGATTGTCAACCTTAACTCTGCAATAATGAGGTTTTGGGGCAGTGAAATTCCCTAAGGGTTGGGTTTTTTTTAAGTAATATGAAAAGGATAGGGGCATGCTGAGGTGCATCTGTATGTGGAAAATGAGAGATCTTCCATAGACCTCATCATCAGCTACCAGGGGTTCCCTCCTTCTGGATCCTCTGTGCTACTGATAGGGCTTGGTATGTGTCACATTACTGAAATTATCTGGGATCATGTAGATCATTGGTGCAACCAAGGTCCTGTAGGGGCACCAAATCTTATGTAAAGGGGGTCATATAAGGTGTCTAAGACCAGGTTAAAGTTTGCTGATTATGATTATGCCATTTGTATGTGTGTATCATTTTTGTAGTTAAAAGTTATGAATGTTGGCTATATAATTCTGTATCTCAAACATATGCTCTGCTTCTGGGTGAAATCCCAGACAAAAGCTCTGCCTGGCCTGTTTGTTGGCCCATTAAGAACCATCAGCTACACAATGGACCCATTAAGGGAAGGTAGACACATCTTGTGTCTTAGCAAGGGGGACAGGAATTGCCCAAGTGACTCAAACTCCATTTTGCTGTAAGTTTCCACAGCGAAGGACAAAGGAAATTCCTGCACCTGGGAAGGATGTAAAGGGGTGGTACCCCACCTCCATTTTGTCTTCAGTCTCCAGTCTGTTTCCTACTTCTGGATGGGACTTTGCTACAAATGGAAATTCTGGCCAAAGGACTGATGACCCATTCCTCCAGGGAATGTATTCCAGAGACTTTGATTTGAACCTGCAGTTTATTCTACCTTTGATGCAAACCTGAACCAAGGGATTTGCCATTTCTGCATGTATTTGATTTCCTTTAACCATTTCTAACCCTCATCTATATCTTTTTGCTTGTATAATAAACCTTTAGATTTTAGATTCTAAAGGATTGGCAACAGCGTGATTTGTGGGTAAGTTCTGATTTGTATATTGACCTGGGTCTGGGGCCTGATTCTTTGGAATTGGGGACAACTGTTTTCTTTATTTGGGGTATTGGTTTTCATAACCATTTGTCCCCAGGATGGGTGGCTGCTGGTGGTGATACTGGGAAGCTGGAGTATCTAAGGGAATTACTTGTCTGACTTGTGGCTAGCCCGTGGGGCAAAACCAAAGTGTTTTCTGTTGGGCTGGTTTGGTTTGCCGTTAGGATGGAGAAACCCCAGCTTTGGACTGTAAGTGTCCTGTTTGAAGCAATTTGTCCTGACTTGACACTCTCAGTTGAATCCCACCAGGAACAGCACCATCACAGTATGTCATGGATTATGGAGGGAAGATGCTTCTCAGCCCACTGCTTACCGCATGTATCAGCTGGAAGCAATAAGGGGGAGGGGATAGGCACCAGAGATTCCTTACCCCATTTCAGGGGGCTATTAAAGGAAAAAGGGGCTCTGCACAACCCTTTGTTGAATAAGAGGATTGTGGGAGTGTAAAGTGGCAGATTCAGCTGAATCAGATAGAATTATAGAACTTTAGGGTTGGAAGGGACCTCGAGAGGCCATCTAGTCCAGTGGTCTTCAAACTAGGGTTCACGCGCCCCCGGGGGTGCGTGAGCCCACCCAAGGGGGTGCGCGAGACCCTGGCGCCGCTGCCGATCTCGCGCGGAAGACCGCCGCACTCCTGCGTGGGCTATTTTTGTCCTGCCGAAATGCCGCTGCAGAAAGCGGAAACTTCCGCTTTCTGCAGCTGCATTTTGGCGGACATACCCCGGGGGGCCGCGAGTGGCCTCCGGACCGCAGTAAGGGTCCGTGGCTGGAACAGTTTGGGGACCCCTGATCTAGTCCAGTCTTCTATGCTGAGGCAGGACCAAGTAAACTTGACCAGGCCTAATAAGGTGTTTATCAAACCTATTCTTTAAAACCTCCAATTATACGGATTCCACAACTTCCCTTATAAACCAATGCCAGAGCTGAATTTCCTATAGTTAGAAAAATTTTCCTAATACCTAATCTAAATCTCCCTTGGTGCAGTATAAGCTTGATACTACTTGTCCTTCCTCCAATGGACATGAAAAATAATTGATCAAATTCCTCTTTATAAAGAGCCCTTAAAATATTTGAAGTCTTATCAGGTCCTCCTTCAGTCTTCTTTTCTCAAGATTAAATACACTCTGTTTTTTTGAGCTTTCCTCAGAGGTCAGGTTTTCTGAACCTTATCTTTTTTTGTTCTCCTTGGGACTCCCTCGAATTTGTCCATATCTTTCCTTAGTCCCCGTAACCTTCCATTCCTTTTCACCAATAAGAACATAAAAATGGCCGCACTGAGTCAGACCAAAGGTCCATCAGCCCACTATCCTGTCTACCGACAGTGGCCAATGCCAGGTGCCCTGGAGTGAGTGAACCTAACAGGTAAAGATCAAGTGATGTCTCTCCTGCCATCCATCACCCCCCTCTGACAAACAGAGGCTAGGGACACCATTCCTTCCATCCTGCTAATAGCCATTAATGGACTTAACCTCCATGAATTTATCCAGTTCTCTTTTAAACCCTGTTATTGTCCTAGCTTTCACAACATATTCAGGCAAGGAGTTCCACAGGTTAACTGTGCACTGTCTGAAGAATAACTTCCTTTTATTTGTTTTAAACCTGCTGCCCATTAATTTCATTTGGTGGCCCCTAGTTCTTATATTATAGGAACAAGTAAATAACTTTTCCTTATTCACTTTCTCCACACCACTCATGATTTTATATACCTCTATCATATCCCCCCTTAGTCTCTTTTCCAAACTGAGTACTACCTACTTAATTATTCCCCATTTTGAAGTTGATTTTTCCTTCCTAAGTAGTTTGCACTTGTCTTTATTGAATTTCATCTTGTTGATTTCAGACCAGTTTTCAAATTTGTCAAGATCATTGTGAATTCTAATCCTGTCCTCCAAATTACTTGCAACCCATCCCAATGTGTTGTCATCTGGGAACTTAAGCACACTCTGCACTCCATTATCCAAGTCATAAGTGAAAATATTGACTGACTGACCCGTCGCTGTGCGATCCCACTAGAGCAGGGGTGGACAAACTACAGCCCACGGGGATCCTCCTGCCAAGCCCCTGAGCTCCCTACATCGAAGGCTATCCCCAGCCCTCCCCTGTTCCCCCTGCCCCGCAGCCTTAGTGCCCTGCTAGTGCAATGCTTTGGGTGTCGAGCTCCTGGGGCAGCGCAGTTGCAGAGCCGTGGCCTGCCTCGGTGCTCTGTGCTGCACGGTGCATGGCTGCCTATTCTGGTGCAGCCGTGCCACCAGCCACCTGTGCTCCAGGCAGCGCAGTAAGGGGGCGGATTGGATAGCGGGCAGAGGAGTTTGGGGGGTAGTCAGGGGGTGGGGAACGGGAGTTGAATGGGGACAGGGATCCCCGGGGGACAGTCAAGAATGAGAGGAGGGGTTGGATGGGGCGGCAGGGGGCAGTCAGGGATGGGAGTTCTGAGGGCAGTCAGGGGACAGGGAGAAGGGGTGGTTGGATGGGGCAGGAGTCTCAGGTGGGGGGCCATCAAGAAGGAGTGGAGTTGGATAGGGTGGCCATGGAACAGAGAGAGGGGAGGTTGATGGAGCAAGGACCCTGGCTGGGCCATAGGAAGGAGAGGGGTCTGTTTGGATGGGGCAGGAGTCCTGGAGGGGCTGTCGGGGCGAGAAGCAGTTAGGGTCAGATAGGTGGCAGGGGCTGTGCCACGCCTGGCTGTTTGGGGAGGCACAGCCTCCCCTAACCAGCCCTCCATACAATTTCGGAAACCCAATGCAGCCCTCAGGCTGAAAAGTTTGCCCACACATCCTCTCAATCTGACAGCAAAGCATCAATAACTATTTTTTGAGTACAGTCTTTCCGCCAATTGTGCACCCACCTTATAGTAATTTCATCAAGAGTAGACCACATTTCCCTAGTGTGCTTAGGAGAATGTCCTTTGGAACAGTGTCAGAAGCCTTACTAAAATTAAGCTGTATCATGTGTCACACATAATGATGAACACCTCATTGAGGTGAGTACAGCCTGACAATAGCTGTGAGATGTGAACAGCTGCACTCATCTCAGTGGGTGTTCTGTTGCTCCTCTGAATATTTAACCTTGCCCCTGTTGCTGAATATAAATTTTCACGACTCTCCTTGTGCACGTGAATTTTAGATTCATTTAAATATTGAGATTAGCTTCACATTGTGGGTGCTGTACCATCTTATATAAATGACCCCAAGTTTGTACCACAAAATATACCCCCACTTCTGCTGCAGCATATCAGTTTTTAAAGTAATTTAACTATGCATGTGAGTTTGAGTATTTTGAAAATTAAAAGCCCCTTGTTTGTGTGAGTGGGTGCTGGAATTAGCTGTGTTGAAGCTCAAATGGATGATATCAACTTGGGGTGGAATCATTGCAATAGTTTGAGCCTTATGGATGTGCAATAATAATAAGAATTGTAAGTTTTTCATGTCAGATCTGTCTATATAGATATAGAGCTTTAACAACCTGGAACCACTTTCACTAAAATGTCAAGTCTCACGAACCCCCTACTAAAAATAAATATTTCCAGGGATTTTCTCTTACCTGAGTATAAACTGTAAAAGCAGTGATCTTGGAAATATAAATTTTGTTTTTATGACATGCTTATTATACACTATTATTATTATTATTAATCATTACAATATTTGTATTATATTATGCAAATGGCAACACTCTTCCAAGATCTCACTTTTGTAGCTTGTATCACTTTGAATAAGCTTGTTATAAGACAAGACTCCTATGTTTCATCAAGGAGTATCAGATGTGAAACAGCATGAAGGTATTTAAGAAGCCAACTCAAAGTTCCTCCTATACAAGCATTCAGATCTTGAGCAGTCCAGGCAAACAACACACATTACAACAAGGCTTAAACTTGTTCTTCATAATATTTTTAAAAACAATACTAGCTGCCTGTTTAATTTTTAAAACAGCAAAAAATATCCACCTCCCTTTCCATTTCTTATAAGGAGTCTTGAAGTTTAAATCTCCTCAGTGTGACAGTCGAGAGGCTCCAGACTGCTGTCCCCTTGCTGCCTGGGGTCCTTAGGGACAGCTCTGTCTGCCATTAGGGAACTTCCTCCTGCCCCCGCCAAGAACCCCCTGTAACATTTCATGAACCCCAGTTTGGGAACCACTGATAGAGGCAACACTTACCTCGAATGCTTACTTGTGGCTGAGTGCAGTACTACAGTCTTTTTCCCGCTCCTGGCACCCCTATCAGTTCTTGACCTTGCTTGGTGGGTCTATCTTCAGTGGCTCAGCCCTCCACCCAGGTCACACAGTCAAAATGAACCCCCCTCTTGCATAGCTAAGAGACCAAAAAATGAACAATTTCTCTGTTCTCACTAGGGCCCTCAGCTCCAGCCCTGGGCCCTTTGAATTCAACCCTTCTCTCAGGCTTCTAAATGAGCTCTGCCCCCTTCTTGGGGCTTGGGTTAGACTTGACCCCTACTACTTCTGGTTCACACCACTTTGCCAATGCGGGAACTCAGGACCACCCACTACTCCAAGTTTCAACCCTGGGATCCTATAAACAGCAGCCACATACTGCTCAATTCAATTTGTTACTCTTACTTTCCTGGGCATTTTCTCACATGGCCCCTTTATCTTCACCCTTTTTTCAGGGCCAAAGTTCTCAGGTTCCTCTCTTTCTGCAAACTCAGGTATGTAGTAAAGTCTGGCTAGTCCTTAGGCTCCTGTGGCCAGAGAGGCATACCCCAGACAGGGACGGACCTCCTAAGGCCCTGCAGCTTTTTATCTGAGCCCACTGAGCTTATTGGCTGATGTTAGTCCTTATAGCCTATGGAGGACCAGGTCTCTGTAACCTACAAGATGGCTGCCCCAGCAAGACCTTTCTAAGCAGGCCCCAGAAACACCCACCTTTGCTGCTCCTTTCTACTCTGCTCCTTGGGGCAGTGTGTAGCAGAACATTGGTGCCTTCAGCAGGAGGCCATGACAGCTTGATACACCATCTCTCTTTCTATGTGCTTTTTATCTCGGTGACCCCTTGTTAGATCAACTCCAAATCTGGGCCGCTAACCCTATACAGAGCCCAGATGACAGAGAATAAACTTCTGGGCATGTAGATTTTAAAGCACTTAGAAATATCATATGTTAAACAGTAAGCTAGGCTTGGTTTATGGTTAAAATTAGATTTACCTGGCTACATCCCTCAGTATGAAAATTTCACACCCCACAGTGAGGTAGTTAAGTTGATCTGACCCCAGGATAGACTCAGCTAGGTCAATGAAAGACTTCTATCGATCTAGCTACAGCCTTTCAGCAAGGTGAATTAACTACAGCAATAGAAAAACTCCTTCTGTTGCTATAGGAAGTGTCTGCACTGTGTCCCTATACAGAGGCAACAGCTTCTAATTTTTCCCAGTGGTGCTTAACTCCTGCTCATCCCCAGGCCCTGCCCCCACCACCCAAGGCCCCCAATCCCCCAACCCCCATAGCACACCACCCCGTGCTCCCCTTTCCACTCCTGAGCTCACCCCATTCCCGCTCTTCCTCCTCCCTCCCAGCACTTCCTGTATGCCATTGAACAGCTGTTCCATGGTGTGCAGGAGGCACTGGAAGGGAGGGGTAGGAATCAATTGGTGGGGGCTGGTGGCAGGCAGGAAAGAGGGGAGCTTGGCTGCCAGTGTGTGCTAACCACCCACTAATTTTTCTCAGTGGGTACTCTTGCTCTGGAGCACTGTAGTGCCTGTAGTGTAGACATTGCTAGTCTCAGGCCATAGCTGCAGCAGCAGTGCTTTACAAGTGCTGTATAGGAATACAGGAATACTGTACGGACAGAGCACTCCTACTGTGGACAGAGCGATAATTGCCAGTGTAACACTGCTGAAAAAAATAAAATAGAAAGCAGACATCATTCTGAGATGTATTAGCAGGAATGTTGTAAGCAAGACACAAGAATTCTACTGTATTCCATGCTGATTAGCCATCAGCTGGAGCATTGTATCCAGTTCTGGCCACCACATTTCAGGAAAGATGTGGACAAACTGGATAAAGTCCAGAGAAAAGCAACAAAAATTATTAAAGGTTTAGAAAACATGACCTATGAGGGAAGATTGAAAACACTGGGTTTGTTTAGTCTGGAGAAGAGAAGATTATTACGAGGAGGAGGGAGAAAAACTGTCCTTAACCTCTGAGGGTATGACAAGAGGCAATGAGCTGAAATTGCATCAAGAGCAGTTTAGGTAGCACATTAGGAAAAATTTCCTGTCAACCTGGTTAAGCACTGGAATAAATTTCCCAAGGAGGTTTTGAAATTTCCATCATTGTCTAATCTGCTCTTAAAATCTCCAAACACCTTTCAGGGATGTTCTAGATCAGGAGTAGGCAAACTTTTTGGCCCGAGGGCCACATCACGGTTGTGAAACTATATGGAAGGCCGGGTAGGGAAGACTGTGCCTCCCCAAAGGGCCTAGCCCCTGCCCCCATTGCTCCTCCCACTTCCTGCCCCCCTCAGAATCACTGATCCATCCAACCCTGCTCCTGGTCCCTTGATCACCCCATCCTGGGACCCTCCACCCCAAACCGGCCAGCCCCCACTCCCTGTCCCCTGACTGCTCCCCTGACTTCTATCCATACCCCTAACCACCCCACCCCGCAGAACCTCCACTCTATCCAACTGCTCCCTGTCCCCTGACTGCCCCCCGCTCCGAGACTCCCTGCCCCTTATACAACTCACCCGCTCTCTTACCATACTGCTCAGAGCAGCAGGAGTTCACAGCCCCACTGTCTGGATGGAGCCAGCCATGCTGGTGGCATGCCTGTAGGAGAGGAACTGAGGGCTAGCCTCCCTGGTCAGGAGATCAAGGGATGGGCAGGATGGTCCTGTAGGCCAGATGTGGTCTGTGGGCCATAGTTTGCCCATCTCTGGTCTAGATAATACTTAGTCCTGCCATGAGAACAGGGGACTGGACTAGGTGACCTCTTGTGGGACCATCCTGCCTGGTCCCTGAGCACCTGGCTGGGGAGGCTACCCTAAGCCCCTCCCCTGCTATCCCCCTTGCCCCGGAGCCATGCTGCCATGCAGGCAGCGCTTTGGGATGTGGGGGCTGCACGCTTCTGCAGGGCAACATGTCTGGCTCTGGCCAGGCCACACGGCTGCCAGACATGCTGCTCTGAGCAGCATGGTAAGGAAGCTGGGGGGTTGGATAAGGGGCAGGGAGTCCCGGGGTTGGGGGGCAGTCAGGGGACAGGGAGCAGTTGGATGGGGCAGTGGTTCTGGGGTGGGATAGTCAAGGGACAGGGGCATTGGGTAGGCAGTCTTGGGAGAGGGCGATCAGGGGACAAGGAGCAGGGGGTGGGATCCCAGAGGGAATGGTTAGGGATGTGGGGATCTCTGGAGGGAGTGGTCAGGTGACAAGGATCAGATGGGGATTGGATCGGATGAGGATTCTGAGGGGGGCAGGAAGTGGGAGGGGGCGAGGCCAAGCTGTTTGGGGAGGCACAGCCTTCCCTACAATTTTGCAAACCCGATGTGGCCTTTGGGCCAAAAAGTTTGCCCATCCTTGGGCACAGCGTGTCCTCAGAATAATTCCCGTAGACAGCTTCAACCTAACATTGTAATAAGATAGAAATACAGGTATAGTTTAGACTTGAAGCCAGCCTTTGTTTAGACCCATCTTCCTTATCTATCACTAGCAACTCAGGCCATGGTTACACTTACAGGATTATAGCGGTATTGGTTATAGCTGTCCTCATATACAGCTATAGGGATAGCGCTATAGCGTGGCCACACTGACACCCGCCAGCAGTATAGCGTGGCCACATTTGCGGCACTTCAGGTGGCGTTGGGAGCAGCGCATTAGGACAGGTATCCCAGCATTCAGCTGGGTGCAACGTGCTTTTCAAACAAGGGGGGTGAGGGGGGACGTGTTGTGTGTATGTGGAGGGAGAGAGCGAGTGGTTTTTCCGTCCTTCTGAGAGCCTGTCGGCGCGTGTCCGTTCACAGAGAAGACTAGCAGGCTTTTTTTCACACAGGCTCCCTCCTTAAACATTTGCACTGCTTATCTGCCTAGTTAAGAGAGAAACTCTAAAGAGGTACTTCCGCATTCCTCCAGCCGAGTTCAAAAGAAAGGGAAGAGACGTCAATTGCCTTAAATGGATCCAGGCATTCAAGAGATCACTTGTAGCGCAGTGGGTGTCCACATTCTTGCGGTAGCACTACAGCCCTTATTCTCCGTGCGGAGGTGGATTACCAGTAGCGCTATAACTCCGAGATTATAGCGCTCTACGTGCCTCGCCAGTGTGGACGAGTAGGAGGTCATAGTGCTCCTGACGGCTTTATAGCGCTATAAAGTGCCAGTGTAACCAGGGCCTCAGTCTTCTCCAAAACAAATTAGGCATTAAGATAAAAGGTCAGGCTAAGGTTGCAGAGGATATCAGTGGTATACATGGTGTAAAGGAGTTTTATCAAATTGCAAGAACTTTCTCAGCATACACCCTTACTTATGCTGTGACCTTTGGCTTCAGGGAGTAACTACATCACTGAGCTCATGATTGTATGTTCAATACACCCTTGGAGGCCTGTGCTTAGTGAGAAAGAGAAATGTAAGGGATTGCTATATCAGGTCAGGAAAGTATCATGTCCCTGACAGTGACCAGTGTCACATGCTTCAGAAGGTACAAGAAACCCCTTAGTAGACAATTATGGAACACATGCCCATAGGGGAAAGGGCTTTACTTTCTCTAGCCCCGTGGTTCTCAATGAGGGGTACATGTACCCCTGGGGGATACATCAATTCCTCTAGATATTTGCCTATTTTTACAACAAGCTACATCAAAAGCATTAGCACAGTCAGTGCAAACTAAAATTTCATACAAGGACATGTATGTATTGTTCTATATACTGTACACTGAAATGTACATCCAATATTTCTATTCCAATGGATTTATTTTATAATTATATGGTAAAATGAGTCGTCAGTTTCAGTAAGAATGTGCTGTGACACTTCTGTATTTGTGTCTGATTTTGTAAGCAAGTAGTTTTATAGTGAGGTGGAACTTGGGGTATGCAACACAAATGAGACTACTAAAAGGGATATGGTAGTATGGAATGGTTGAGAGCCACTGCTCTAGCCCATTCACTATTTTCTATACCTTTATCACATCCCCTCACTGTCTGAATACTCCTGATGGTTTTCCACATTCTCTCATTTTTGTCACCCATCTCAGAACATCCTCTGTATTTGCTTTATCTTTTCTGAAGGCAGCATGCTGCCAGCAGCAGCACAGAAGGATGGCAAAACCACACCATGCTACCTTACGTCTGCACTGCTGCCTTCAGAGCTGGGCAGCCAGAGAGTGGCAGCTGCTGACTGAAGGCCCAACTCTGCAGGCAGCAGCACAGAAGTAAGGGTGGCAATCCCATACCATGCCATCCTTACTTCTGCACTCCCAGCTGCCACTCCAGCTCTGAAGGCAGTGCTGCCACCAGTAGCAGTACAGAAATAAAGATAGCAGTACCACAAATACCCTCCTTCCCCCACACAATAACCTTGTGACCCCTCTCCCCCCACCACTCCTTTTTGGGTCAGGACCCCTACAATTACCACACTGGGGAACTTCAGATTTAAATAGCTGAAATCATGAATTTTACAATTTTTAAAATCCTATGACTGTGAAACTGTCCAAAATGGACTGTGAATTTGGTAGGGCCCTGCTTATGCATACTAACATTTTATTTTGTCTTTTGACTGCTGCTGCACATTGAGCAGGGCTTTTTGAGCTGTCTAGAGGAATGAATCCAGTTAGGATGGATTTGTTTCACCTTCTGTTTGACATCCTCCATAGCTTTGTAAGTCTGTCTAGCAGGAGAGAGAATAATTTGTCTAGAGCCGCCCAGAAAAGCCTCATCTTTGTATCTATGCTTTAACAGGTCATTGTGGAAAAGGTCTCAGGCTCTCAGATTGTTGACATTGATAAGAGGAAGTATCTGGTTCCATCTGACATCACTGTGGCCCAGTTCATGTGGATCATCAGGAAGAGGATTCAACTGCCATCTGAGAAAGCAATATTCCTCTTTGTAGACAAGACTGTCCCACAGTCCAGGTGAGAGGCCATTAGACTGGAACGTGTGTCCATTTCACTAAAGAGACAAGCTCAGTGGTGTAAGTACGGCAGTCTGGTCCAGTCCACCATACCAGTATGATATTTATAACTGGTACTCTGTATCAGAAAGACACAGGAGGCTGCTCCCCCTCCTCCCATGAGGGCAGTGTACCAGTAAGAAATGAATTCTACTTGCACCATTACAGAAGCCTGATGGATCGCATTCTGCTGTGATGTTAGTGTTAACTCTGATGTTAGCAGCTCACTGAGGAAGTCAAGAAAGAATGGTTTGCTATTTTAATATTATTGCTCTCATTTTATATAAATGCTGGCAAAAATACAAAACCCCATATGATTTATAAGAATAAGCTGAAAGAAAAGATGATTGTAAAGCAACTCATTTGTGACATGCATCAGCAAAGGATGGTGGGGAAGGTTATTGAGATGCCATGTTAGGAATCTGAGACATAGATGGTGAACTTCTTGACAAGAAAGCAAGTTTTGCTGAAGTGCTGTCTGCTTTGTTAGAGTTCAGGAATCATTTTAGAATCCAGGGGAGAGGGTCACTAAAATCCTCTTAGACTTTAATTTCTTTGGGGCAAGTATCATGCTTACTCTATGTTCTCTACACCACAAAGCATGATACTAACAGTCAAAGTTCCATTGAGAATGTTAAGGTTGCGTGATTAAATGCTCAAAAGTGAATACCGTAGTAAGGATTCCTGGAACAATTCATGTCCCCTGGTATGTATGAATCGTTATGATGCAGACTAATCAGATAGACACCTACTTTCTTAAATAATACAGGGTTAGGAGCAACCAGGGATATTGGTGATGACTAAGGAATGTGGATGCCTGATATGTGTCTCTGGAATCAGTAGCATTTCAGATACTTTCATTCATGTATTTAAAACTTACACTTCTAGTCTAGAGCTTTGTTTTTCATTGCCTCCCCTTTTCTCCATTTGCCATACAGTACTTTTCACCATGTGCCACTCTGCTGCCTTGAGCAACTTCTCATTGTGTTTTCTTTTTCTTTCCCCTTGTTCAAGCCTAACTATGGGGCAGCTTTATGAGAAGGAGAAGGATGAGGATGGATTCTTATATGTGGCTTACAGTGGCGAAAACACATTTGGCTTCTGAATGCTGGAGTCTGGCTGCTGCACCATCCCGCTATGTACCTTGTAAATAGCCAGTTGTTTTCAGTTATGACACCCACAGAGGTTTCTCCCATACACATCATGCATTTGTAACTGGATTAATTTCCTAATACATTGATAGGTCTTGTTTTATTAGACTGGCAAATTATCAGAGTTTTGGGGTTTTTTTTCCTTTATTGTGCATTGTCCTCATGGTTATAAGTTCCCAGAGCCTCTGGAACACATATTTAATTACATTGTTTATATATTGATGCAAAGTAGTTGGGCTACTAAAACATGAAAAGGAGGAACATGCATTTATTCTGGATTTAGTTTGAAGTGCTAGCTTGACAAGAATTAAAATATTAATTATTAGGAACACTCGCTTCACTAGGTTATTCTGAGCAGTAGCAAGATGCTTATCATATTGAACTGAGTTAATGTTCCTCTTTCTGAAATCTATTAAGGAATAACTACAATAAAAATTTCTCCCACACACATGCTGTTATGTGGCCCATGTCCTTTCTTTACCTTAATGTTGGCCAGCAAGGGGTGCTTGTCAAGATTCTATGGTGAGGGAGCACCCTGATGCACATAAAAGGAGGAAACAAAGATCTGTCCTTGGGAACAAAACCACCATGGCTGGAGCAACCAGTCCTCATTAGGAGAGGAGCCAAGAGTTCCTTATGGGATCCAGCTGTCAGTCCAAGGAGGCTGGGGAGGAAGGAACTGGACAATGGGAGTGCATATATGTGGAAGGGCTGACAGTCAAAGTACTGAACAACACATGCAGGGGCAGAAGACAACCAGGGAACAAAGGAAAGAGAGGGAATAATACACTAAATGAAGCAATAAAGAGACAGAAGAACTAATTTTTTTTTCAAAATCAATAACTGCACAGAAGACAGTAAAATATATAAATCCTGTTCCAGGTAAGCAACTGCTGCTGCTATTTCATGACTCTGAATTGGAAAGAATGTATTCCCAAGGCAATCCTTCCATTCTTTTAAGTAGAAGAGGTCCGGATTGGACTTAGCAGAGATGGAGCAGGCCAGGGCAAACAGATGAGAGAAGGTTATATACTGTGACAAAGCTCTGTCCTTATCTTCGTGGAACCTGCGTTTCCTGGCAGATTTTTACTAGCCTCAGCGGCTCACTGTGACCCTCCACGGAGCCCTTCTCTCTCTGGAGACAAGGTCACAGCCTATTGAGCCATTTTCATCACAAACCAGTGAGGAGAAGCTATCCTTCCTGGCACAGTCTCTATTGTCTCCCAATCTCAGAGACTAATTAGGGGAGGCAGAAAAGGGGAGCCCAGGCCCGCCCTCTACTCTGGGCTCCAGCCCAGGGACCCTAATAGTATCAGCTAAGATGGATGACCTTTTATCCACAAAACAATTCCCTGGGCTACTTCCCCACAGCAGTCCCCGCTTCTTCAAACTCCACTTCACCCCTACCTCAGGGCCTCCTTCCTTCTGGATGATATGTTGTCCAACACTCAGTCTCACCAACAGCATAACTTCCTTCCACAGCTCCTGACACCCACAACCCACATGACTAACTAGGAGGTTTTTATCTGGATTCAGCCAGTCCCTGATTGGCTTCAGGTGTCCCAATTAGGCTAGCTGTTTCTACTTCTTTCTAGAAGGTTCTTAATTGGCCCCAGGTGTCTTGATTGGCCTGGAGTAGCCTTTGTTTGGCTATCCAGGGAATAGGGACCTGCACACCCTGAGACTAATGTACCTGCCTTCCAGCACTCTCCTATATCCTTCTGGTGTGACTCCGTCACAATACCCTTCAAGAAGTTTCGGTCCTCGAGGAGCCTGTGGGGGACAGGTTGAGAACCACTGCTCTGCTTCATGAAAATTAAAAGCAACTCCAAATTAATGCTTGGAAAAATAGGTATAGTCACATCACAACCCTCAATGGGTACATCTGTACAGCAGCTGGGAGCTAGAATTCCCGGGTTGGGTAGCCATACACACGATTGAGCTAGCATGCGAAAAATAGCAGTGTGCGCATAGTGGCTCAGGCTAATCACCTAAGTACAGTAATGTCCATGGTCATAGGTACGTATTTGGATAGCTAGCCAAAGCTGCCACCTGTACCACTGTGGCCACACTGCTATTTTTAGCTCACAAGCTCAACCATGCAGTGCATGTATGGCTACCTGAGAAGGGAATTACACCTTCCAGCTGTGCTGTAGACATACTCTAAGCCAGGGGTGAAAGTGGGCCGGTACTCATACCCAGCTGACATTAAAGCGCTGCCACAGTGCTTTAACATAAGTGCCCCCTCCTGGGCTGCTGACCAGGGAGAGGGGGAAGGGGCAGCTGCCCCAGGGCTGGTGATTTAAAAGGGCTTGAGGCTCCCAGCCACTGCTATTAGAGCAGCAGCTGGAGCCCTGGGCCCTTTTAAATCACTGCCAGAGCCCCAGATGGCATGGACCAGGCAGTGCAGATGGGTGGGCTGGGGGAGGCTGCACCCCCTCCCCAACCCTGACCCTTTAGCCCAAGGCCCCACCCCTTCTGGGAGCCCAAAGCTGGGCCTCTGTACCAGTAAGAATTTAATATTACTTTCACCCCTGCTCTAAACCTAAACTGGCTCTGAGACAGAGAAGTGGGGCTGAAATTGTTTTGATCTTCACTCTTCACAAGGGCCTTGGGGAACGAGGACTAAATCACAGCATTGGCCTTTGGCGATCAGGGCTCACACTGCGCAAAACCAGAACAAACGGTATAATTATGCAATAAGCTTTCAACTGCCTCATCACTGGATTCACAGTGTTTCTATATTCTCAGGCTACACAGGGTAGAACAAGTAGAGGGGTCTGCAACCTTTCATCAATCTACCCCTGAAGTAGAATGTGTGCTGCCGAGTGAAGAGGAAGAAGCCTCTAGTTACAGGCTGGGGCACTTATGCTATGATGCAGGGGTAGGCAACCTATGGCACATGTGCCACAGGCGGCATGTGAGCTGATTTTCAGAGGCACTCACACTGCCCGGGTCCTGGCCATCCGTCTCAGGGGTTCTGCATTTTAATTTAAGTCTACATGAAGCTTCTTAAACATTTTAAAAACCTTATTTAATTGACATACAATAATAGTTTAGTTCTATGTAAAAGACGTAGAAAGAGACCATTTAAAAATATTAAAGTGTATTACTGATACATGAAACCTTAAATTAGAGTGAAGACGCGGCACACCACTTCTGAAAGGTTGCCAACCCCTGCTGTAATGGGTAGGGCAGATAGCTACAGGGCAAGAATTGAGTTACTGGAGAATTAGCATCTCTCTCTTAATATAATGTAGTTGGAAATCACTAGCCATAATACTTCAGGCGATGAACAGAACCCATTTTTTTTTCTTTTTAAAACACTCTGGTTTTATTGAGATTGTTGTTTTTTTTGAAATGGACCAGGGCCAGTGTGGTGGTTATCATGGTGAGTCTTTTGCTGAATTTACACAAGCTGAAACTCCCAGGAGCATACACTATAGCTAAGATTATGTTCAGTTCTAAAGGTCACATTGCGTGGTCCTCTCTGAAAGGGCAACGGAGTTTCTTTTGTTGGGAAGAGGCAGAATCTTGCAAACTGTTAATAGGTGGCCTGTTATTAAAGCTGGTTTCAACAGTGCAGCATGTGCTCCCTGCATCTGAAAAAGTTCTTAATAAATAAGGCTTTCATTATTTTAGTGCTGCAGCCGTTAAGATCCTGTCATCATTTCCATTGTGACCCTTTTTTTTAATGAGTTAAAACAGTCATCTATGTTTGTTTTGGGCAGAAATTTGGTATAGCAAGTCTCTGACTGGAGGGACTTTCTGGCCCTGATTTTTCAAAACATGGAAGGCAGGCAATAGGCTTAGCTGTTTTTTTTTCTTTTCTTTTTTTTTTTTAATCATTTAAAGGAGCTTTGTGTCCTTTAAACTAAAACACTGCACCATTTGTACCTAAGCAAAACTAGGCTCTGGCTAGTTAGGGCCTATATTTACGCAGATGATTGTATAATTCAGAAACATGATTCACTGGTTTATCACTTAGCCATCTCTGAAAATTTTTAATACAGAGGCACAGCCACCCAAACCTTGACAGGAACCCAAAATAGCAAGACAGGCTGAAATGACTTTAGAATTTCCTTCATGAATAGCTGAAAAACAAGGGATGACTTTATTTCTTCTACCATTAGCTCAGAGATTACTAGCCCAATCATGCAGAAAAAAAAATGACGGCAGCAAAGGAATGAGAAAGGGCTCCATAAAGGTCCTTTTATATTTTATCACAAGGTGCATACATGTAGCTTGGCAGCATAAGAGTGAGCAAGTTTTTCTTACTGCACATCCCTCTTTTTTGGTAGAATCATTCTGACTTAGAGTGAGCCAGGAGGCGTGGCTCTCTCCCACTGCCCTTTTTGTTAATCTTTCAGTATTGGCAGTGGCAGCTCAGCTTAGTCACAAGAGAACATGGGAAGGGGGTAGAACAAAAAAATTTTCAGGTACTTAGCTGCAACCTCTATCCCCCGCCCTCATGCCTGGGGGGCTCTTCGCTCCACTCTGCTTCCCCCTTTGTCAGGGTCTCCCATGCCAGGAACTCTGTGTGCCTCTATTCCATACTTTCCCCAGTCGCCCTATGTCACATGCACTGCATGTTCCCTATACCCCTCTCTTCCCCAATTCCCCAATATACCAGGGGCTGTGTGCACACATTCCATCTCCCCCTCCCCTGAACTGGACTCCAGTCTTTCTGTTTCAGGATGTCAACAATTTAAACTATAGAAGCAGGCTGACAGTGCTGAGGGTGCTCTTATGGGGAAATGGCTTCATAGTGCTCATAACTGGTTCTGTGACCTATAGCCAATTACAGATAAGGGTTATGGGGATAGCGCTGCTGACCAGAAGCCAGAAGACTGTCCCTCCTCACTCTTTTCACCAAAATTAGTAGGTCTCTATTTTCCCTGCCTCCACTCCCCCCCGCCCCACATCAACACTTGCCTAAGATTTTGGAGGTGAGGGGAGATGTGATGTTCAAACATTTTTTCCTCACGAAAGAGTGAAATGTCATTACATTGAGTGACAAGGATATGTGGGACTATCTTTTATTAGACCAACTTCTGTTGGTTAAAAAAAAAATGAGCTTCCAAAGTTCATGTTTCACCAACAGAAGCTGGCCTATTAAAATATCACCACCACCCTGTGCTCTAAGATCCTGGGACCAACATTCCTCCAACACTGCAAATATTAAAGTGTGTGCAGGGCCGAACAAGTTCAACCAAGGAGTTGTTCAAGTGCTGTGTTGTTTTAATTCTTGGCCTCTAGTGTGGGTTCACAAACAACTCATCTCGGCTGCAGCATGTCTGACTCGCACATTGGCCTGGTCCCAAAAGTGAGATAAAGGCCACTGGGCAGAAGCCACAAAGTTGCTGGTTCGCCCTGCTGTGCCTTAGTAGATGCAGGCACACTAGCGCATTGTACACAAGCACAGGGAAACAGTCCCAGAGCCAATCACCCAGTGACTAGCACGAATGAATGCTTAGAAAAGAGTTCTTAAAAAAAGAAAAAAACACCACCCTACATCGCCAGCTTGCTAGCTAAACGCTAGACAGCTGCGGGCTAACTAACCCTTATACAACTTGTTCTAACATTACAGCTAGAGAGGACATGGAAACATTCCAGGCTGGTTCACTGAAGACATTGCTTACGAACAACAGAGGAAAACAAGCACATTCAGAAGATCTGGTTCGTGCTGCCTATATGGTAGCTCACAAGACTTTAGGACAGAGCGGCACTAATGAGTTTGACACAATACTGGTTCATTTTTATATTAGGTCTTGATTACACTGGCACTTTATAGCGCTATAAAGCCTCCAGGCACGCTATAACTCCCTACCTGTCCAGACTGGTGAGGCACGTAGAGCACTACAAACCCACAGTTATACCGGTCCTGGTAATCCTCTCTTCCATGTATTATAGTGCACTCACTGCTAATCATTGCTGCTTTGCCACCTTAAGTGACTAGACCCTCGTCCTAGCTGCTTCACATTCCTGCACTTCACCCTAAGCCCAACATATACTGGGATCTGGCTTGCCTTCCAGCTGCTGGTTCCTTACACAAGGTCTAGTCAGCCATTCCTTTAGCCCAACCCTGGCTCAGTTCTTGCACGAGGGTTTGGGCTCTTGCTGCTATATAAAGTATGGGATTAGGCAGATTAGATTCAGGCTTTCTCCTCCTCTAGCTTTATCACTTCCTACAAGAAACCATAATTTAGCCACTGTGTAAACCAAAAAGCTTGGCAAGGAAGGCAATAGGGGTAGCGCCATGTCTTCCTCCTATGCATTAGAGCAGGTTACTGCTGCCATCACTCTGCTCAGTGTTTTGTAAAATTTAGGCAAGTGTGACAGAAGGCTAAGGGAACAGTGGCGCTTGAATGATTATATAATTTCCGCATCTAGCTACAGAAAGAAAATGTGTCATGAACTGTCAGCTCCCACAACCGTTCTAGTTTAAGTAGGACATTTTCCACAGGTCTTACACCAGGGGCGGCGGGGGGGGGGGGCAAACTTCAGTCCACATGTGGCCTGCCGTCCATTTTTATGTGGCCC
>ML677343.1:35953343-35984623 GCA_007922305.1 Dermatemys mawii | reverse complement strand
GGGGCTTTTCCTGTCTACCTGGCCACAGCAGTGAGTTGAGAGTGCTGTCCAGAGCGGTCACAATGGAGCACTGAGGGACAGCTCCCGGAGGCCAATAAAGTCTACATGCGTCCACACTAAGCCACAGTCGACCCAGAGAGGTCGATTTCAGCGCTACTCCTCTCGTCAGGGAGGAGTACAGAAATCAATTTTAAGGGCCCTTTAAATCGATTTAAATGGCTGCCATGTGAGAACGGGTGCAGGTTTAGGTCGACTTAACAGCGGTAAAGTCGACCTTAAGTCGTAGTGTAGACCAGGCCCTAGAGCAGAGGTCAGCAATCTTTCAGAAGCGGTGTGCCGAGTCTTCATTTATTCACTCTAATTTAAGGCTTTGCGTGCCAGTAATACATTTGAAGGTTTTTTAGATGGTCTCTCTATAAGTCTATATATTATATAACCATACTACTGATATCTATATCTATATCTATATAAAGTAAACAAGGTTTTCAAAATGTTTCAGAAGCTTTATTTAAAATTAAATTAAAATACAGATCTTATCAGTTTAGTGTGCTCCTTGCCCTTGCTTTTCCTTGCTGAGTTTTCCAACGTCTGGCACATATTTGGAGCTGCACAAAGGCTTCTGAGTGATCAGTTGTTAACCGGCTCCATGAGGGACAGAAGACAGATTTCATGTGTGAAAATACCTGTTCACACAGGTATATGGATCCAAATGCTTAAAGCATTGCAAATGCAATTTTCTTCAAACAGTTAAATTTCACTGACGGGGACATCCAGCAGGTCGGAATAGAGGCCCCGTGATCTTTTCGTAGTTTCAAGTGTGCTCCGCAGATCCACAAACTTTGATGTCCACAATTCTGAGCTTTTTAACTGAATGAGCTGCATTTTGAAATCTTCAGCACCCATCCACTGGAATACAGCCAAATCCAAGTCGCTTTCACTGAACTTTTCAAGTTTAATTAGAAAAGAAAGCATTGGGTCAAATTGCTGGAAATCTTTAAATCTTTCAGAAAATTCTAATTCCAGTTCTTGCACATACCTTCCAATCTCATCGACATTGACAGTACAACGTGTCGATAACTCTTTTATGTGTTGGAAATAGCAGAAAGTAGAAGTTTGACTATCTCTGGAAAAAACTGCTAGTTTCATAACAAATGCTTTCCAGGCTTCAAGAAGATCAAGAACTGTCTGCCCTGCACCCTGGAGACGGAGGTTGAGTGAGTTTGTTTAGGTGAGTGGTGATGTCAGTTAGAAACATGAGCTTACACAGCCATTTGTCATCCAATTTGAGGTAGTTTTGTTCTTTTTCTGACAAAAAGGCCTTGATTGCATCAAAACAGTTTATAAAGCAAATCAAAACCGTGCCACGACTTTGCCACCGAATGTTGCTCTGAAGTGGAATGTCGTTATAAGCACGGTCCATCTCTTCTAGCAGTGCTTGAAACTGTCTAAGTCAAAGCAGATCGAGCAACAAGGAAATTCACAATTCGCACCACTGTATTCATCACATTATTATGCTCTGAATTAGAAATTTTAGCACACAGATTTTCTTGATGGACGATACAGTGAAATTTGACTGTCAGACAGCCAATTTGATCTTCCAGTAACTTTACAAATCCCGTCTGTTTTCCGACCATGGCAGGCATCATCCGTTGTCACACGAAATATTTTTCTGACATCAACTCCTCGTTCTTCAAAATGGTTTACAAAACTTTCCAGTATATATTCCCCCTTTGTTGTGCCATGCAGCAATTTTAGGCAACAAAAGTTCCTCTTGGATTTCATCGGAAGCACAATAACTGCCAAATGTGGAACGTCGTTTATATCTATGCTCTCATCAACTGCAACACTAAACACTGCTGTGTCTTTTAATGCAGTCGTCTGCTTTTCCTTAATGTTTTCTGCCATTTCACTTATGCATCTCTCAACTGTTCTGGCAGAGAGGGGCAGTTCTTTTATTCTAGATATGACTGTATCTTTATCTGGCAAATCATTGAACAAAATCTCCAAACTGCTGAGAAAAGCTTTTTATATATTCCCCATCTGTAAACGGCTTTCTGTTTTTTGCAATGCACTGTGCAATCTTGTAATTTCCAAAAAAATTATTTTTACTTACACTTAAGCTTTTAAAAACACTGCTTTGCTTCTCATAGGCTGCTACTGCCTTTGATCGATTCAGTCTTGTCTGCTTCATCAAGAAAGGTTTTCTCGTGCTTCGTTTCAAAATGTCATCAAACACTTATGTGCGACAAACACTTTCACAACAGAAAGCACAAATAGCACGGTCCTTCTTTTGAATAAATCCAAATGCATCCGTCCAAGAAGGCTGAAATGACTGGACATCTAGCTTCACTTTCTTAGGGCTGAGCAGGGCTGGAGACCTGCACCCTGGCTGGCAGGGGGTCTGTGCTAGAAATCCAGACCAGAAGCAATATGAGTGGGGCTGCAGCTGGGACCCCAGAGCAGCAGCGGGCTGAGCGGCTCAGCCCACTGCCAGTCTGGGGTTCTGATCACAGGCTCCTGCCAGCCAGGGTCTCAGCCACCGGCCCCGCTCTGCCCGCTGCTGGCCTGGGGTTCCCTTCACCCAGCGGGCAGTGGGCTGAGCAGGGCCGGCGGCCAGGACCTCAGCTGGCAGCAGCATGCAATCAAAAATTGGTACATGTCCCATAGGACGTCCACCCCTGATCTAGAGTTCAATCAGAAGTTATGGGCTTGATGCAGCAGTGGTGGGTGGAGTTCTATGGCCTGTGGCATTATATGCAGGTCAGACTAGATGATCAGAATGGTCCCTTCTGGTTGAAAAACCTATGAACTGCCCTTGGATTTCTCTCTGCTGACACTAGTGCCTTTACTGGCAATTAGTAATAGCTACAACAGTGGTTTTTGTGATGTGGACACCTGTGCACTAGGAAATGCACTTGGACCAACCTAATTATTTCACAGATACCAAACAGTGGCTAATTATCACCACTGGTTTCTGTCTGTGCCAACCTAAGCTAGAAAGTCCCCATAAAACTTCTTCATATCATGGTCTCACTTGAATATAAGAGGTACCATTACTGCTAACTTACCAGTTGGGTAAGAAAGCATACTGCACTTGCCAATATCCAAATACTGTAGCCTTAAAAGAGTCAAATTTCAATGCTGATCCCAGCAGTAATCAAATTCCCTTATATTGGCAGCCTCTGGTTTCATCAGAGCCACTCTTGGGATCTGTTGAGATTCTCCTTATAGCCAAGTCAGAAAAAGTAATTCCTCACCTGAGAGACTCTGGCAGATTCTCCTGTGAAATACTAGTCATCAGTCTTTGGAATACATGGAAAAGTTCCACCTTACAGATCCGGGACCTAATAGGAAAAAGAAACTGAATACAAATAATCAGCCATAGAATAAAACAAAACAGTGGTTTTGCTGTAGACACCTGTCTCATTAGGCCTACCGCAATGATTGATAATTTGCTCTTTCCCTCAATTATAAACCCTTTGCGTAGGATAATCTTACAAATGACTAGCCACCTCCCAGGAGGCAGAAGAGAATGTCACAAGAAAGGAACTTTTAAACAAATGCACTTTTTTTTGTTTGTGAAACCTTGAATAGTTTTGCAGATGAGGTTGATCTGTTGGAGAAAACGGTCCTCTGCTTCTATTCTATACCTTGTGGAGGTGACAGTAACTAACTTCACTTACTGGAAAAGTCTATCTTCTATGAATTTTGTTAGAGCATTTACAAAGTTATTCTTTGTTCAAACCACAAAATTGTGGTAATTTTATAAATATTTAAAAAGAGGCCATAAAGATAATTACAACTACAATTAACATTTCTGTAGGTTTCCGATATCACAGGCATGTCGCATTTTACACGCATTTAACTTACACGATTTTGGCTTTACGCGGTGGGCCAAAAAAAACAAACAAACCCCAAAACCAAGCCTCTGAACGTGAGCCAAAATTGCACAAGTTAAATGTGCATAAAAAACCCCAAGCCTCTGACAGCCTGCTGCAGGGGTCAGAGCGGGCAGCCCACGGCGGGGACCGGGTCCGCAGCCGACAGCCCATCTGCGGCGGGGACCGGGGCCGCAGCTGGCAGCCCGTCCGCCGCTGGGACTGGGGCCGCAGCCGGCAGCCCGCCTGCGGCGGGGGGCCGGCAGGCAGGGGCCGGCTCGGCAGCCTGCTGAGGAGATTGTGTGTAGTCAAACAATGAGTATTTGACTATATGCGATTTTGGCTATATGCGGGGTCCGCGGAACGGAACCCTCGTGTAAGACGCGACACGCCTGTAATTAGAAAACCAACACTAAATTTAGTTTTAAATGTTCAAATAATGAGTTTGCTAGAGAAGTGAAAGGGGTGAAATGAGGAGAAAGGAAGAGTCACAGAAAGCCAAAAGGGAGAGGTAATCATTCATACAATCATCTTAGAACAGCCGTAGGCCCGTGTACCCTGACAAAGAGAAGAGTGGGATACAAAATTCTGATTTACTTTTCTATAGTATCAGGAGCATTTTCTGGCCTCTCTTTTTCTGGCTGTGTTGAGCAGTGGCATGGGAATCTGGAATGGTATGCTTACTTTTACAATTTACACATTAACACAGCCCAAAGACCCTTTGTTAATCTGTTGAATGATGTAAAGGGATCCGTAATGATTTAACTTCTACTGCTCCATCTGAGCTCCCCACTCTCCTTTCCCATCACTTGAAGTGATACATTGATAAAGAGCTATGTTGTCCAAGAGGCAAGCTGTAAAGCTGTCCTAGCCAGTGTTATGTCAGACTGCAGAGGAGACATTTCAATATCTCCACAGCATCCTGTGCACAAGACTGTGCCTCTGACAGCCCACATCCACCTCAGAGATGAGGGACTCAGCACCAAACATCAAGCAAGAGAACAACCCAGAAGACTTTGACAGAACTGCCAACAATTACATTATTTATCATGAATCAAAACCCTCAATAAGACAGGTGGGGGCAAAGGGGAAGGGATTAAAATCCTGCGCTGCCTCATAGGGGTGCCAGGTAGACACACTCATTACTGGCTGCGAGGCACTCGGATGTTAGGGTGATGCGACATCAAAAGGCCCATCAGTAAATAAGGAAAGTGAGTGCCATTTGAAAATTATGATTTATAAGGAAGGTCTACAAAGTGGAGTTTTTAAATAGGTTTTTTTCCTGGCAATTTTTTAATATTCCTCCTATTTCTGAGGTTAAGTCTTCTCTTCCCTGTTTTTGCCAGAAGACTTTTTGGAGAACCCAGCAAAGTAGAATGGGAAATGCCATCAGCCTTAAATGAATGCTTAAACTATTGAGACTTTAACGAAGATATTTTATTCTGTTTGGTGGTTTGGTTAATTTTCATTAACACAAGCCAACAAAAAAAAAAACCTGTATAAAACTGCTGCCTCCTTCAGTTAATCAGGTTTCACGTTCTCGGTATCTGTTATGTCATAATCCTAAATGCCATAAAAAGCCTATTATATAATTTTAGTAATAACGGTCATCCAGGAAAAACAATAGGCAAGACACGAATTTCTAATGTAACAAATTAAGCCTTTACGTTGGAAAATAAACTTTTGAACTTTAGTCACAAAGAAAGAAGAAAGAGTATACACTCCTTTGCAGGTCAGTCAACACTGGATTTTTTCCTCAAATGTGTTAAATTTGTGCAGATGAAAAGAGTCTTACTTAGCCACAGACCAGATATAGTATGGAGCACAGCCTTATAAACTTCCTTCACACCATCCATCAGCTCCCCAAATCAGGATAAGCGGTTAATTCAACCTCCAGAGTCCATTTAGTTCTTGGCCTCTCTGCTCCAACTTTACTGCAATTCTATAAAGTGCACATATCCATGGTTCTAGGAGCAGGTATTGTTATGTAACATGTTTATTATGGCAGTACCTCAGGGCCCACCAAGAACCAGGTGCTGTACAAACACAGAGCAGCAGACAGAACTTACAGTGCCTAGACCAGACTGACCCATGGTGAGGGGAGGGACAGAACACACCAACCGAGGGAGCCATGTGATAACACCAAACAGCATGCATGTTCCACCTTTGGGGAGGTGGGGGAGGAGAAGGCAGGCAAGGGGGCTATTTAAGAGGAGATAAGTGAAAGGGAAGGGAGGTGAGGGAGACAGGACAGGGGAGAAGAGGGCAAGAAGGGTAGATGTGGAGTGAAGATGAGGTGAGGAGACTGAGGGAGGGATGGAACAAGCAGCCAATCAGCACAGAGCAGGAAGAGTCAAATGACAGAAAGATCTAAGAATCCATACGTCCAAAAGGTTCCTGGTTCTTTTCCCATTGGCTAGTGTTTCTGGCTGGTTCCTCTCACTGTACAGTTAGTACAAAATTTACAAACAATTTACAAAACACTTATAACCATCAAACAGGATCATCTACATAAATTAATATTCTCCGAAATACCACACACAAGTTAAAATGATAAAGCTCTTGGTCTTCCTGTTCCTAGAGAGGAACTGGAAACATTGTACAGTGGACTTTTAATAAAGGTTGACAGCAGTTCTATGTCAAGGAGATGTTTCTCCTAGAAGCGTATCTCCTACTGTAAGATTAAATCTAGGACTCTCCTCCCCATCACCTCACTCACTAGTGCTCAGTCCCCAGCCCATGGGAAAACAGACAGATCATGCAAGGCACCAGTTAATGGATTAGTGACGTGGACATCAAACTACCGAACCAGAACACGTCCAAGACTGCCAACTACTTTCTCATATATCTGCCTGGTGGGTCTTGCCCACGTGCTCGGGGTCTAACAGATCACCATATTTGGGGTCAGGAAGGAATTTCCTCCAGGTCAGATTGGCTGAGACCCTGGGGGCTTTTCGACTTCCTCTGCAGCCTGGGGCACATGTCACATGCAGGTTTAAATTAGTGTAAATGGTGAATTCTCTATAACTTGAAGTCTTTAAACCATGATTTGAGGACTTCAGTAACTTGGTCAGAGGTCTGTTTCAGGTATGGGAGAGGTTTTGTGGCCTGCGCTGTACAGGAGGTCAAACTAAAAGATCACAATGGTCCCTTCTGACCTTAAAGTCTATGAGTCTACTTTCAAACAGGCTACTGACCAAGCTACAACTTTTGGTCATCACCCACCTGACCTGGAATTGAACCAGAAACCCACAGGCAAAAGATTATATCCCATCATCAGTTCTGAGCTATCGCATTCCAACTTATCAGCATTTTCGTTATGTCAATCCCCACACACATTCTTATTACAGAAACCAGCAGTCCTGTCCACAGTAGTGCAATTTTTCAAAAGTTTTTCCAAAGAGACATTATTAAGGGCGCAAGGGCAAACTATCACACTGTGTAGGAAAGATAGGAAGAGACCCCTCTGACTAAACCAGGAGATCTTCAACAATCCAAAACTCAAAAAGAGTCCTGCAAGAAGTGGTAACTCAGTCAAATTTAAAAGGATGACTATAAACAAATAATATAAGTATGTAGGCACAAAATTAGAAAAGCCAAAGCATGAAATGATATCAAACTAGCTAGGGACATAAAAGGAAACAAGAAAACATTCTACAAATACATGAGAAGCAAGAGGAAGACCAAGGACAGAGTAGGCCCGTTACTCAAGGAGTTGGGGGACAATAAAAGGAAAATGTGGAAATGGCAGAGGTGCTTAATGACTTCTTGGTGAAAACCGAAACAAAGAAGAGTCGTGATGATTGGACGTCTAATATAGTGAATGCCAGTAAAAACGAGGTAGGATCAGAATCTAAAATAGGGAAAGAACAAGTCAAAAGTTACTTAGACAAGTTAGAGGTCTTCAAATCACCAGGCCCTGATAAAATGCATCCTAGACTACTGAAGGAGCTGACTGAGGAGACATCTGAGCCGTTAGCAATTATCTTTGAAAAGTCATGGAAGACGGGAGATATTCCACAAGACTGGAAGAGGGGCAAACATAGTGCCCATCTATAAAAAGGGAAATAAGGACAACTCTGGGAAGTATAGACCAGTCAGCCTAACTTTTGTACTCGAAAAGATAATGGAGCAAATAATTAAACAATTAATTTGCAAACACCTAGAGGAGAGCAAGGTGATAAACAACAGTCAGCATGGTTTTGTCAAGAACAAATCGTGTCAAATCAACCTGATCACTTTCTTTGACAGGGTAACAAGCCTTGCAGATGGGGAGAAAATGGTAGATGTGGCATATCTTGACTTTAATAAGGCTTTTCATACAGTCTCATGACCATCTCAGACAAATTAGTGAAATATAACCTAAATGTAGCTATTATAAGGTGGTTGCATAACTACTCTCTAGGAACAATTTTCCAATCAGTTATCAATGGTTCACAGTCATGCTGGAAGGGCATCATGAGTGGGGTCTTGCAGGAATCGCTTCTGGGTCCGGTTCTGTTCAATATCTTCATCAGTGATTTAGATAATGGTGTAGAGAGTACACTTATAAAGTTAGTGAACGATACCAAGCTGGGAGGGGTTGCAACTGCTTTGGGGGATAGAATTAAAATTCAAAATGATCTGGACAAACTGGAGAAATCGACTGAAATAAATAGGATGAAATTCAATATGGACAAATGCAAAGTAATCCACTTAGGAAGGAACAATCAGTTTCACACATACAAAAAGGGAAATGACTGCCTAGGTAGGAGTACTGCGGAAAGGGATCTGGTGGTCATAGTGGATCACAAGCTAAATACGAGTCAACAGTGTAACGCTGTTGCAAAAACAAAACAAACAAAAAAACCCACCATCATTCTGGGATGTATTAGTAGGAGTGTTGTAAGCAAGACACGAAAAGTAATTCTTCCGCTTTACTCCGTGCTGATTAGGCATCATCGGGATTATTGTGTACAGTTCTGGGAGCCACATTTCAGGAAAGATGTGGACAAACTGGAGAAAGTCCAGAGAAGAGCAACAAAAATGATTAAAGGTCTAGAAAACATGACCTATGAGGGAAGATTGTAAAAAATGGGTTTGTTTAGTTTGGAGAAGAGAAAACAGAGGGGACATGAGAACAGTTCTCAAGTACATAAAAGGTCGATACAAGGAGGAGGGAGAAAAATTGTTGTTCTTAACCTCTGAGGATAGGACAAGAAGCAATGGGCTTAAATTGCAATGGTTTAGGTTGGACATTAGGAAAAATATCCCCTTTGCTTTAATTATTAGAAAAAATTTATTAGGCAAAGGTAACAAGAAACTTCCCAGTGAAGGGGCTAAGCCTATAAACACACAGATTCAGCCTGCCCCGCATCAACTCTCTATTCTGTACAGTAGGAACATGGTCTCAGGTGGAATAAACGTAGGGATTTCTTCCCCATCCCCTAACTCCCTAATGACGCCCGCAGTCCCTACCCACCACATTCTATGTCAAAGACAAAGAGAGAGGGGAACATACATTGATGAGGATACACTTCTAGAGGGACATCATAAGCCCTTACTACCACCATACCTGGTCTGGAGACTTCCGATTCCTTTCTTTGTTGTTCCCTGCTTGAAGCCGTTTGAGGTGACATCTAGAGGTTGCTCAGGGACAGCACTCCAGCTGATAGCTGGGGAAAAAAAGATCATAAACAAGGAGATTCTCAGCAGAAAATCAAAACACTCTCAATACTGCAAAACAGAAGGGTTTGTGATGACAATATACCACTATCCAGACTAATTCAGGTAAACTTGAAATATTACAATGCCACTGGCATATTCATTTCAGTCTCATCAGGGATTAGTCTGGAGTTTCACATGGGAAGATTATGACATTCCTTCCCTTCCCAATAACCCCACTAGACTCCTGAGACAGAATAAAAATTAGAGGCAGATTTTCAAAGGTACAACCCTTCCACCAGTTTTCCATTCATGTGTCAGTATTCCTAGGCACATCTCCACTAAACATTCCAAGTCAGTTTTCAGTTAAGCCAGAGAAGTACGCTGTAGCAGATGGTACATGTGTATCTCACAGATGGAGAGAAATTGCATATTACACATGCAGTGGTGACATCCATGTAATACTTTGCAAAGCTATGAACATAAACTTTGAAACCACACAATCACCTGCTTAACTCACTGCCACTGATAAATAAGGCACACATCCCAGACTCATACCAATAAGACTTTTACATCATACTGTTTTGTATTCTCTGTCTATAAATAAGAATCTCTAGCTGGTGTGGGTCTGATCCAGCATGGCAACTCCTGCATTCCTATACCAATGAGAATGCATAACTAACTGAAACAAGGGCATAGTCTTATTGATGTAACCCCTGTGCTTTCATTATCGTCCTATCTTCACTGATTATCTGTTGTCTATATTCAAATTATAAATTCCTCAGGAAGTTGATCAAGTCTTTTACACATTTTATGAAGTGTCTTCCACACACTTCAGGAGCTGTATTCATAATTTAATATTAATCATAATTACTAATGATGCAGTCTTGGCATAAAAGCGGTCTCTTGCTACATAAAACCCTAAAGAGATAATGCTTCAGGAAAAATGTACCAAAGTTATGCCAATTTACTCTTTGGTCTTTGTAGATATTTAAAGAATTTGTTCAAGTCACTCACCTGCACCACAAGGAACAAGCTTTGCTTTGCCATTAGCGTGAGCTGTCTGAATTGCATGGCGGCTATGTTCAAACTGAAGATTTGACTGCAACATTTTCACCTCCTGAACACTGAAACCATCAGGTAAAAATGAGATGTGCTGACACCTACAGTAGATATGGAGAAATGCAAGTCACTGAAAGTCTGATCCTTCAACAGACTCCCAGGTATAATCCTGCAACATCCACTTAATGAAACTGAAATGCTATGAAGTCAGAACAGATACAAGGAAATACTTTACCAAGGAACTTTTGTTTGATTTGAGGAACTATGTGCCTCATGACATTGCTGAACCAAATAGCTTAGTAAAGCCTTATAAGAGATAATTTCACCAATTTCATTTGAAAAGAGATCTAATTATATTGGTGCAAACACCTAATGTAGACAACTTAAGTAAAATTAAATAAGCAAGAGTTAAAAAGTTTAAATATACACAATTTGCATCAGTTAGCTATCCCTGGAGAATAGGCATCCAGCACTTGCATTGACAGACTATTCCAAAATCTAATACAAACAACTTCCTAGTTAGGAGCTGTATCAGATAGCCCCGGAATAAAACTAGGAGTAATGCAATTAAATTAAGAAAAGGACAAATCATATTCCTTATTTTAACAACTCTTCTGTACAAAGCAAGTGAGGAAAGGTCTCCACCAGAATCCATGCCTCGTTCATCATGCGTTTTGTCACTAAAATTATTTTTCTAGACTGTCTGGCATACACAGAATGGAACATAGTACCAGAAGATACATATACTATGTATTTAAGAGTGTAAGTAAAAACTGTAGTATATTTTTCCTGAGAGAATTCTATGCCAAAAAAATAAAAAAAAAAAATCTGTGAACAATATTATAAAATTCTGGAAATTTTATTTATTTGTCAATAAATAAAAGTAGAGGCTCCCACTTGATGTGTGATCATCTAAGACTGTGTCACAATGCCGTGGCACAAAAAGGCAAAATTAAGATAGCTTGGCCAACCTGAATATTGGCATTTCCAAACTTTTGAGAGCTTGATTTTACAGCCTTAAAAAAATACATTAAAAGACCATTAATGAAATTTCCTAAAGTTTGTAAAAAGAAAAATGAAGAAACAGAAATTTCATCCTACAGAATCATACTGATCTCTGCATGGGCAATCAGCAGGTTCTGAAGCCAGGACATTTAAATCCAAAGCACAGACCTCTGCCAGTTAAAGGAGTAACTAATAGCAGTAGTATATTGTTATCCTCTAGGTTTTAAAAGAAAATTGATATTTCTAAATTTGGCAGTCCCTGATTTTGCTGGAGAGCCACTGTGGAGACTCAAGTATGTATCATGTGCTCTGACAGCTTAACTGAAGTGAAGCTGGATAGGTTTTGAACCAAAGACACCCTGAATGTTCAATAGTCTTAAGATTTAAAAAGGTATTAACAAAAACATCTTAAACAGTTTTAAACAGCCTGACTAAAAATCTTTCCCTCTCAACTGCTGCAGCACTAAGTCATATGTGACACAATGTCACTGGATCTACAGTCACCAGGAATCTTCCTGGGAAGACAAGTCCTGAATTTCAAATGTCAAAAGCAAGAAGGAAAAAAATAAAAACTTTATTTTGATAAAATTCTTGCAGGCCCTTCTTTTTACCTCATTAAAAAAAAAAAGGTGCAAATCCAATATCAATCTCAGTGGGTCCCCCTTTAAGAAGGAACCAGTGTGACAGATTTGAAAATACTGTGAACAATATCAGAAGAAAAGGAACCATTGTTAGGATTGTCCATAACGTGAAAAGGAAGGGAGGGGAGAGAGCGCGAGCAGGGATCAAAGAGAAAAGGAGGTCATTTTCTTGAGGGACTGTATGATAATAGGGGGATTAGGATTAGATCAAAGGTTAAGAACAGCAAGAGTTAGAAACCCGAGAAGTGTTTCCTGGAGAACACCAAATTCTCATTATTGATTCATCAGGAACAATCACCTTCCCTCTAAGCCACACATGGCTACTTCATCACTTTGATCTCTCTGCTGATTGTCTGACGGAACACTGCAAACTTTCTAATACTCATGTCCCTACACCACACTGATAGACATTGCTCTCCATGACTCAGTCTTTGTACACTCTTCCTGGTCTTCTATGGGTTATGTACCTTTCAATAACTGCTCTCCGCATGACCTCTTGGCTATATGGGCATTTCCCCACTACAACTGCTGAGAGATACACTGGGTGCTGTAAGAAATGCATCAGGAGGGCTCCTTGACAGCCCAGTACATTCCAGCGAGCTAGTTTATCACTGCAGGACATGGAGCAGGTTCTGTCTCCACGGCCTGGCTTCACTCGTAGTAACCCAACATGATGATATTCTACCCCAGGTCTCCGAGCATCATCCCTCTCTCCCAGCACACATTTTGCTCCGGTTCTATAAACATCCATCACTTTGGCTCCTATTAGTCCAGTCTCCTTAGCACATGTGAAGATCTCTCTCTGTCCATCGATAATAAATTCAGAGTGGCTGGGATCTGTGTTTTGTACGTTTTGTTGATTGCCAGGAACATACTGAGCAGCTATTCTCTCAGTGACCTCACATGTAGAATCACTGATGACAGTTTTCATTCTCTTGATCACATGATCACTTGCAGTTTCCTCTGTTTTCCTTTTATTTTCTGGAGCCACAGGATCGTGGCTGCCACTGCACTCTGCTGAATGCCTTGTAGGATCTTTTCTACTAACCAGCTCACAAGGCTGGTCCTCTGGTTTGGTCATTGGAATAATAGAGGCATCCCCACCTAGAAGAAAGGAAAGTTGCTTTAGCACTGGCCTAGAAAGATTTCTGCTTGTCTTTGCTGATTAATGCAGACTCCTTCATAGATAAAGGCAACCACCACACGTTTTTAAAGATTTGAATTTAAAAAAAGATGTACCTGAAGTAGCAAGGAGAATAAGCTCTTCAAATGACGCTGTACTGTATTTTAGCTACACTTGAACAAGAATTCAGACATGGTTTACATTTAATTCAGGGAGCCCTCAAAATCCCCCAGCCATGGACCTCACCCCTGTCCTGAAGGAATCAACTCTGTTTCACCAGGTAAGAACTAAATTCAGGTTCCATATGCATTCAGTTAGTGGGTACGTTCACTGTTCCATTAATTCACACGCAAAAAAAACTTTGTTAACCTAGAGTAAAGATTGCAGATTCTCACTATTGCCCTGTGCTTTTTAACCCCGTCCATAATGGGAGATTTTCAATTCCCAAAATTCAACTGTTGACCAACCAGGAAATGAGGATTACAGTCCCCTTACAAAAAGATTAACATTACAAGAAACAAAACACAAAATTTGGAAAGAGTTGGGATAAAGCTTTTGAAAATCTCATCCTAAAACTAACTACTCTAGGAAGTTAGCTGAAGTAATGAAAATTAAGTTTTCTATTACACCAGTGATGAAAATATAACTTTCTTACTGAGCGATCTAGAACTCTGGAGAGGAAAGTTGAGTCATTTGTGGCAAGAACATGGCTAGAATTAACTATTCTGTTGAAAAGAGGGAAATAGATAGAGTTGTGAACTGTTTGGGGTGTGTTTGATAGAATATATCAATTTCTGGAATGTGAGCAGGACAACTGATAAGATGAATACATTTAACTATGTAGCTCATCATGTTTTTTGTAAGTCTTCTCAGGATTCAATTCACTAGGTGGTTATTTCTTATTCTAAGTGTAGTAAATGTAAAAGCTACCAATCAACGTGGCAAATAAGTGATTAATGTCAGCATTTATCCGATTCAGTATGCTTGAAGTTAAAGTGACAGGAAGCAAGTGAATGAAGTAATGAAAACATGATCTAAAATAAAATACCAGTAGCAAGGGTTAAATATCAAAAAAAGAAAAGGTGTGCTCATCTCAGAAGTGTAGACAATCCATTTTTGTCCGTGAATTTCAAGATCAAATGTGCCATTGAGTAAGACCGTCTAATTAAGCAGAAGCACAGAACAGTAATGAGTATGCCACTGTCATCCTCGAAACGTAGCCATGATAATTTAAGATCTCTGATTCCAAGCTTTCCATCAACTCTTCAACATCAGTTTCTGTTTCTTTGGCATTCAAATTGCAAAGTTCAGTCAGAAATTATTAAACTCAAGAAACAGAAAGACTGAGATTTAAACTCAGTAAGAACGTTTCAACTCTCTTTTATGCTAACAATATCACCTTCAGCATAACATAAAACGAGACAGAAAAAGAAAGGAATAAAGCATTACATCCTGGATAGTCTCCTCTAGACAGATTTAAACTCACATGTACACTAACAGAGGTGGTAAATGAAGAAACAGGAAAAATTAAACATCAAGTCTCACAAGAATCAAGATAAATATTTATGCTAGATAGCTAGTCAAGCATGAGAAATAATATGATATGTGTACAAATCTATACAGGGGAAACTGCATTTCTGCTTAATGTTAATGATCTTATATCTGAATCCCACCCCTTGCAAAACATTGTGTCCAAGTTGCTGAAAATACCACCCAAAAATGCACTGAAAAGAATGACATGGAGATCTTCGCCCTCCCTGCTGATGTATTTTTTTCATTCAACTCTCTCCTTTTATTAAAAGACAACAGCCAGAGAATTGTGTAGGTTTGAAAGCAATCTTTATTCTATTAACTGAAAGCAAAAACAGTTCTGCAAAGCAACATACAATTATGTTAAAGCCCTTATTGCATCATGTGCACCAATCACCTCCTAGCATTATAGGCACTGCAATCCCTAGCATAGCAACAAATATTAGTGGCTTTCCGCTTCAAACTGCTTCCTCAAGGCATCCCTGATCCCTATGGCCTTGCGTTGTGCCCCTCTAATAGTCCTGGTCTCTGACTGTTCAAACTCAGCCTTCAGGTTGATTTCAGCGCTACTCCTCTCGTCAGGGAGGAGTACAGAAATCAATTTTAAGGGCCCTTTAAATCGACTGAAATGGCTGCCATGTGAGGACGGTTGCAGATTTAGGTTGACTTAACGGCACTGAAGTCGACCTTAAGTCGTAGTGTAGACCAGCCCTTAGTGTAATGACAAAGCCATTCACAATCTCTGTTTAGCCATTGGTCGATAGTGTCCAATTTGAAAATTAATTCCAGTTCCTCGGCTTCTCATTGGAGTCTGTTTTGGAAGTTTTTTGGTTTTAAAATTGATAATGTGACCGGCTCTTTGGGGTCAGAAGAACACTTTGTATAGTAAACAGAGTTTTTAAATAACTTCTCACTGTATTGGACCTATGTGATTGGGAGCCAGCAAACTGGAATGCAATAAAGGGGGCTGTGTGGTTTCTTTTTAGCTTCTTGATTACCAGTGTGGGGGAAACAGGAGCACAGTTTGTTACTGGTTGGCGAGTCTAATTTCAGTGTTAACCACCAGTTTTGGGATAATCTGCTCTCCTTTTTGCAATCTACTCTGATCTTGGAATTGTCAGCGAGGGCTACCCGAGGCACTCCAGGTCACACCTAGAACAGGAAGGGGCTGATACACAGCTGACAGAACATAACACTGAGTACCCTTCTTTCTCTTCCTGCACTTACATTTGAAAATCCAGATTCCTGTCCCAAATCTATGTTAGTGAAGAAGATTGGATACAATCAGTTGCACCAAAATGGTGGAAAAACATGGCTCTAAATTCACAGTTTGTTACTTTTTAGAAGGCTTGCGTTCTGATCACCCCAGTTCATTCTCAGTCAAGCATGTTTTAGCGTATTTGGAATGTTTTAGCGAAACTTTTGTAGCAGGGTCAGTGTTGAAAAAGTAAACATGGGACAAAAGTGTAGCTGTATGTAAGGGCACATATGAAACAAACAGGCCTAACTACTCAGTAGGCTGGGGACTCATGTTCTTGGGTTTCGCTTACAGAACTGCAACACTGTCATTTCGAACACTGCATCTTTTTATGTCGGGGGAATAAATGTGCTGTGAAGCGAGTAATACAGCATAGGTTTTGGACTTCATTTTATTGAAAAAATCCTACCTTTTTTCAGATTTTTTGGGGATTGGGGAATAAAATAATTATCTTTAGCCAACAGAGTATAATAAACATACTTGAGCTCCCTATGAGAGGAGAATAGGCAGGGAAAGCAAAGCAACCAGGAAAAATGACATGCTTGATATGACAGGATCACTGGCAGATGCTAGTTTCAGGGCAAGAAAATGGTGGCCCATATCTCTAGCTGATCAGGGAAGACTGAAGCACTTGTATGTACTGAACAGGGTACGGCTTACACGTATGCTCCCTTCCACATCAATATACCCAAGAGGGTAGAAAGTGCAGTGCACCAATTGGCCAGGCCAATGCTGATCCACTGCATATATTACTGAGGTGAATGGAGGTGGGCTCACCCACTCTCAGCCATGGTTGGGGTAGCTGGCTCAGATGCATCAGGCAGGGATGAGAGCGCTGAGGGATTGGATCCTATGTACTTACAGGGGGTATGGCTGCAGAAAAAAATAAAGGTGATGTGTGGTTTGAGTTTCCATTTCCCACTCTCAGTCCCTGGGCTGAAGATGCTGCCCTGTTGGTGTGAGGCTGCCAACCACAGCTGGTGGAGGAGATATCTGGAGGACAAGAAAGGGTAACTGAGAATCACTCCCTTATCTTAGGGCAGAAGACGACGACGAGACAATTAAATTAAGGCCCAAAAATGGAGCCCCTGCACTAATACAAAATTTGTATCCACATCCAACCCACGATCCACAAAAGTGATCTGTGGATATCCGCAGATTTGCGAGGCTTTCAGTATATAAAATTTGGATCTGCATCCATCCACAATCCGTAAATAATGGTTTTCAGATATCTGAGGATTTGCAGGACTTTACCTACGAGCCTCTAGCCAGTTGACAGTGAAGTGCACTATAGTGAGTCAAATAGCTGGTTAGTCTTCTATAGGCAGTGTGACAAAGTTCTGAGTCTGTATTTGTGGGTCCTGTGCTTCCTGGCAGATTTAGGGGCCTCAGAAACTCATCTAGGCCCCAGAGTGACCTCCCTTTCTCAGTATAATTGGCAAGAGTCACCACCTAGTGAATTACCTTCATCACAGGCCAGTATGGAAGGTGGAAAAAGCGGGGGAGCCCGGGCCCACCCTCCACTCCGGGCTCCAGCCCAGGGACCCTAATAGTATCAGCTAAGATGGATGACCTTTTATCCACAAAACACAATACAATTCCCTGGGCTACTTCCCCACAGCAGTCCCTGCTTCTTCAAACTTCACTTCACCCTTACCTCAGGGCCTCCTTCCTTCTGGATGATATGTTGTCCACCACTCAGTCTCACCAACAGCACAACCTCCTTCCACAGCTCCTGACACCCACAGCCCACCTGACTAACTGGGAGGTTTTTATCTGGTTTCAGCCAGTCCCTGATTGGCTTCAGGTGTCCCAGTTAGGCTAGCTGTTTCTACTCCTTTCTAGAAGGTTCTTAATTGGCCCGGAGTAGCCTTTGTTTGGCTATCCAGGGAAAAGGGACCTGCACATCCTGAGACTGATATACCTGCCTTCCAGCACTCTCTCATATCGTTCTGGTCTGACTCCGTCACAGCAGATATGATCAAAAGACTCCACAAGGACATCTGCTGTCTGATCAGAAGCTTCAGTGAACCCAAAGGACCTGGATTCAGCCCCATGGGAAGAGTTATTTTTGCACAGCCTGTGTACAAATAGCCTGGATGTGTAGGACAGGAGAAGGGCCCCAAAGAGGAAAAAAACAGACCTGTGTACAGGACAAAAATATAGTGCCTGAGGAAGGAAAATGGGAGGTACTAGCCTCTCCCATTCTCTTCTTGCACAGCTTAATTCATTGAAAAGGGGAAAGGGGCTGTATTCCAAATGTTACAGGTGAAGGACACATGCATTTCCATTATAATAGCATAAAGGTCCTGAAGAAAGTGGATACGACCAAACAGACCACTTAACAGGTAACACCCCAAGGGACCTAATGTCTCACCTCTGGAAACTCCTCTTGGCAATGACTTCAGCATGACTGTCGTTGAGAATATCCCCTGCAGCAGCATCCAAAAATAAATAAATTCAACATTACTGCAGACTAGACAGAAGGAAAAAGTCACATGCAACAACAAGTAGAGCACCACTTAATGAGGTAAACTTGTGCATTCTGCTGACCCTGCCCCAGCATTGTGGGTCTGACACTACTACATCGCATCTTATGCACATGTTAAATGCGCAATTTTGGCTTTACGCGGTCGGCAAGAAGAAAAAAAAAAGAAAAGGGAAAAATAAAAATTTTAAAACTATCTGTAGGGCGCGCGATTTCGCCCGCCATTAAACTCAATGGGTTTTGGCTATACGCGGTTTTTGCTTTACGTGCTGACCGCAGAACGGAACTCCCGTGTAACATGCGACTCGCCTTTATTAGTGCAGCTCTCTGAACTAGGTTATCCTAAGATATTTAAACAACTCATTTACCACAAATGCTTACTGTCACATTCCTGCACCATGATGCAGTGACTCTTGCCGCACACTATTAACCCAGAGGACCATCACCTAAAGCCATACCTCTTTGGTTTGAGCATTGGCCTGCTACACCCAGAGTTGTGAATTCAGGGATATGGGGCAAAAATCTGCTGGATGATTTAATTGGGGGTTGGTCCTGTTTTAAATGATAGGGCAAGGAATAATGGTCTCAAGTTGCAGTGGAGGAGGTTTCGGTTGGATATTAGGAAAAACTTTTTCACTAGGAGGGTGGTGAAGCCTTGGAATGGGTTACCTAGCGGGGTGATGTTTAATCTCCTTCTTTAGAGGTTTTTACGGTCAGGCTTGACAAAGCCCTGGATGGCATAATTTAGTTGGGGATTGGTCCTGCTTTGAGCAGGGAATTGGACAAGATGACCTCTTAAGGTCCCTTCCAACCCTGATATTTTATGATTTTCTATGATACTTCATATTTGAGCTCCTTCAAAACTTGATGATGGACCATCTGGGCCTGCTGACTTACTGCACTTAATATTATTGATTTGCTCTAGTATCTCTTCTTCTGTCTTCTCAAGATCTGAGACTACCTCCTCTTTGTCACCAGGAAACAGCAGATGTGGGGTAGGAATCTCCTTTTCGATGGTTAAGGCTGATACCAAGAAACCATTTAGCTTCGGAGAAATCTCCTTCTTGCCAGTCACATATCTATTTAATGCACTTTAAAGCATATATCCTTGTTTTCTTTACATTTTAATGCAATCATGTGCACTTTCATCAGAGTACTGTATAATGCTTTTGACTGTAATCTCTTGTACTGTATTTTAAATGCACTTTATTAAATTATTAAACTTAAATATCACAAAATGCATACACATTCTAGCTATCTTTTTTCCATAGACATACAGGTTTTTGAGATTGGTGCTATTAGCAAAGAAATTTTCCCTATTCTCTTAACAGATTTGTCAGGCTACCAATGCTACCCGAGATCATTAAAGCAAAATTTAATTTTAAAATCTCGTTGACTTTTCACCTGTGGCACTCTTTATATAAGTTTCATTGCACTCAGCTTAGAATATGAAAAAGTCTACTCAATTTCACTCATGTGTCTGGAAAATTTCATCCATTAGACCTTACAAGCCATCATATGGGTTGCAATCAATACAATAAAAAAAAAGTTAAATTAGAAAATGGTTTTTATTTAAAATTAAAAAATAAATCATGAAATCATCCAGATTAATATTACATTGTGCTATCCCTAGCAAGTTCCATAATAAGTAATCCAAGACACAGCATTTAGTGCAAAGCAAAAAAACCAAAAAGCCTTTAAAATATGTTTATTTGCAAAATGCACTATAGAGCACACAAACAGTTTTGCCAACACAGGATCTGCCAGAGTTGCTCTCTTCTCTTGCTATATTCTACTCTACATCTGGATTCTGGGGAAGAAAAAGGAGTCATAGAATATCAGGGTTGGAAGGGACCTCAGGAGGTATCTAGTCCACATCCCTGCTCAAGGCAGGACCAATCCCAACTAAATCATCCCAGCCAGGGCTTTGTCAAGCTTGACCTTAAAAACCTCTACGGAATGAGATTCCACCACCTCCCAAGATAACCCATTCCAGTGCTTCACCACCCTACTAGTGAAAAAAGTTCTCCCTAATATCCAACCTAAACCTCCCCCACTGCAACTTGAGACTATTACTTCTGGTTCTGTCATCTGCTACCACCGAGAACAGTCTAGATCAGGGGTAGGCAACATATGGCACACATGCCAAAGGTGGCATGAGCTGATTTTCAGTGGCACTCACACTGCCTGTGTCCTGGCCAGCGATCTGGGGAGTTCTGCATTTTAATTTTATTTAAATTTAATTTTAAATAAAGCTTCTTAAACATTTTATTTATTTTATGTACAACAATAGTTTAATTATATACTATAGACTTATTGGAAGAGATCTTCTAAAAACCTTGAAATGTATTACTGGCACGCAAAACCTTAACTTACAGTGAATAAATGAAGACTTAACACACCACTTCTGAAAGGGTGCCGACCCCTGGTCTAGATCTATCCCCTTTGGAACCCCCTTTCAGGTAACTGAAAGCAGCTATCAAATCCCCCCTCAGTCTTCTCTTCTGTAGAAGAAACAATCCCAGTTCCCTCAGCCTCTCCTCATAAAAGATTAGGGGGTTGGAGCACATGACTTTTGTTGCCCTCCTCTGGGCTCTTTCCAATTTTTCCACATCCTTCTTGTAGTGTGGGCCCCAAAACTGGATACAGTACTCCAGATGAGGCCTCACCAATGTCGAATAGAGATGAACGATCACGTCCCTCGATCTGCTGGCAACGCCCCTACTTATACAGCCCAAAATGTTATTAGCCTTCTTGGCAACAAGGGCACACTGTTGACTCATGTCCAGCTTCTCATTCACTGTAACCCCTAGCCATTAGGTCCCTAATCTGTAGCAGTCATGGGATTCTTCCATCCTGTGCAGAACTCTGCACTTGTCCTTGTTGAACCGCATCAAATTTCTTTTGACCCAATCCTCTAATTTGTCTAAGTCCCTCTGTATCCTATCCCTACCCTCCAGCATATCTACCACTCCTCCCAGTTTAGTGTCATCTGCAAACTTGCTGAGGGTGCAGTCCACGCCATCCTCCAGATCATTGATAAAGATACTGAACAAAACCGGCCCCAGGACCAACTCTTGGGGCACTCCGCTTGATACCGGCTGCCAACGAGACACGGAGCCATTGATCACTACCCGTTGAGCCCAACGATCCAGCCACCTTTCTATCCACCTTATGGTCCATTCATCCAGCCCATACTTCTTTAACTGGCTGGCAGGAACACTGTGGGACACCGTATCAAAAGCTTTGCTAAAGTCAAGGAACAACACATCCACTGCTTTCCCCTCCATCCACAGAGCCAGTTATCTCATCATAGAAGGCAATTAGGTTAGTCAGGCATGACCTGCCCTTGGTGAATCCATGCTGACTGTTCCTGATCATGTTCCTCTCCTTTAAGTGCTTCAGAAGAGATTCCTTGAGGACCTGCTCCCTGATTTTTCCAGGGACTCATGTCTCCTTCCCAGGTTACTTCCTGACATAAGTCTCTGTGGCCCCTCCACTCACCAAGGAGGAGCAGCCAAGTGCAGTCTGGTCCTCCACAGGATGAACAACTTCTCACAGTAGCTCTCAGCTACTTATAGAGAAATCAGTGCAATAGCTAGCTTCTGATTAGACCTAAATAAGAGGGGTTCTCTCTCACTTTTCTGGAATTTGGTTACTATGGTGTTTTTCACAATAGGCTCTAAAGGAATCAGACTAGAAAACAAGATTTGCCTTTTTTGTTGTTTTGTAAACACCAGTATAATTGGAACCTACATAAATTGACTACCTGAAAATGTCAATTTATGTGGTTCTTGTCAATTCCTCTTAAGGGTTGCGGAGAGTGGGAGCTCAGTGCAGCAAACCTAGCTGGTAATGCTGTCTACCCTATAGGGTTGGGACTTTGTCTTGTATTGTTGTTGCATTTTAGGAGGCTGAGCTCATGCCAATGACAAGTGATGAAGAAGCCAAGATAGGTAGTCTTGGTTTCTACACGATACTTACCAGTTTTCCTCATTCTTGCAATGCCAATGCATTTAGTTCCAGTCCCCATAGCAACAACTTCCTTTGTTACTGAAAAAGAAGATAATAAAGTTAGCTGAACTACTTCTAAAAGCAGTCACCCTAATTTGATCATTTCAATCAGATAGCACATGGGGAACGCCACATGAGACAAGATACAAGAGGAGGAATGATGTAATACCTGTCTCTCACACACACATCCCACTGGAGGGGAAGGCTATGTACAGACTACCTGACACACACAGAGGGGAGGAAAGTCACATACCAGGCACAGCACTAGTGTTGGGGGAGGGGAAGACATGGCAAGGGAAGAGGGGAGCTCTGACATGGGGTCCTACACACAGACAACACAAGATGACCACCAGGGACCCCCAAATAAGGAAGATGATATAAGGGAAATGCACCACACAATGCATAGCACAAAGGAGATGCTGATAAGGCAGCATAAAGCAATAGGTTCATCCTTAGCCGGTCTCCTTTAAAAGTGGGTAAGAAAAAAAATATTGAGTAAGTATCCTCTTTTGTATTCTTATGAAGAATGTCGAAATGCGGGTTTGGGGTTTTTTTACATCAGAAATTCAGGTCTTGCCTATTTCACTGGATACTAATTGGTCAGTTTCACATCAGAACACATGGTAGAGAAGGGATTTTGGATCCCAAAGAGACACTTTAAAAAAGTGGGTGCTCAGCACTGTCTGAAAAGCAGGAACCTCTGAGATGCATCAAGCTGTGCACTCAAAAAATCATTACCTACTTCTGAAAACTTAAACTGCAATTTTGCAACAGCTTAAATGATTGCTTTTTGGAACCACTAACTCTGAAGTGCGCAGAGGAGAAGCTATGTATAGGAGTAATGTGTAGGAGTTGGTTTGGGAAGTAACTATAGCTAAGGAATTGAAGAAATTATCTCCTAATCACTTTTGTGTCAATATCATCATGGGAAGAATATGCAAAACTAGAAAGAGTAATTTTATTCATCTAAAAAGTCAGAAGCAAGGAATCTTAAGAAAACCTTTAGCTTCAGAATAACTAAATTAAATAACCGTAATAAATACAGAAGGCATGTACGCCCCAAACAAAAAGAAGCAGAAAAGCAAAAAATTAAGCCATTATGGCTAACTGGCAAGGCTCAAGATTAATAATGTGTGGGTGGGTGGCTGCAGTTGGCTGTCATTTATTTTATCTATACTTAGCAAAAAAAAATTAAAAAATAGTGTAACTGCAAAACTCCATAAAAATGGTATGTATTTCACTGTGATCCTGTCCCCTCACCCTTTGTAGTCACTTGTCTTAGACTGCACAGTCTGAGGCAGGAACCATCTCTGCATATGCATTGCTACAGCATCCAGCACAAGGTCTGAATATTGATTCAAAGCACGCCCTGAACACGGTGTTCATTTCTAGTCACCTCTTCTCAGGAAAGATATAGCAAAACAGAAGATTTCTAGAGAAAGGCAACAAAGATGAATAGAGTCCTGGAAAGACTTCTGTATAAGGAGAAATTGAAGAGACTTAGAACTATTTCATTCAGAGAGGGGATATGATAATGTGTATAAAACAATTCATGGTATAGAGAAGGTCATTTGGGGACTCGTTTATTCTCTTTCATAATACAAGAACAAGGAACAGTCACTGAAATTGAAAGGCAGTACATTTCATCTTCATCAGTGATGCCTCAATGCGGGGATGATCCCTACCACCGATTTACATATTGGTCCCGAGATGACTCAAGAGTCCAATCCTGGAATCACAAATCTGCCCGCAGTAGGTGCAGACATTTCCTGGTAGGTCAGCTGCCTGTTGGGAGAAAGGTTTTTTTTTTCCTTCCTTTACATTTTAAAAACTGATAAAATACTTGTGCATATTGAACAAATGACATGTGGAACTCTCTACCACAAGATGTCGCCAAGGATTAAGCATTAATATGAATAATTATACTATTCACATTATATGGCAGTCTAATCTCTCATGCTTTAGGATGTAAATCAACTACCTTATGCGGGTTAGAACGTGGGACAGGAAGCGATGTGGGTCAGAATGGGGAAATACTGAAGAATGAGCAGGGTACTGTCTCAGATTTACTAGCCTCATCCTGGTGAGGCTAGTAAATCTGAGGGACTTGCTGGGAAAGAGCAACACTGAAGAACCCTCTCACTGAAGGCACACAATACCCATTCATCAAAATGATGTGAAGCCTGAGGATCCTGTTTGATTCCTCACTAACCTTGGATGACCAGTTAGCATCAGTATTTAAAAATGTCACTTTTCACCCCCTGCTCACTAGGTAACTCTTCTCTTTCCTCCCAGATGAAGATCTGACTACAATGATGAACACATTTGTCACCTCCAGGCTAGATTACAGTAATTCACTGTGTCTGAAGCAGAGTGTAAGAATAATGCAAAGGCTCCAGCAGATACAAAGTGTAGTTGTCCACCTCTTCCATGGTTTAGGTTGCCATGAGAACATTAACCCCATGGCACTGTCCCTCTCCTGGTTCCCAGTCCATTTCCAATGCCAGTTTTAAGATTGCTTTGAAGATTATGACCAATTAATGACTCAAGACCAGTTACATTAGAGATCTAATTCCAAACTGTAAAATGCCAAGAGAGTTGAACCAATGTAGAGCACAAAGTCCAGAACAAAGCATGTGACAGCCAGTGACAAAGTAGTCTCAAGCAAAAAGATGTGGCTCTGGAACAAACTTCCAGAGAGCAAAAGACTGCAGAGTTTGAGCCCCTTCACAAGTGTTGTGAACCCTTCCTCCAGAAAGAGCCCTTCCACCAAGACAAGAATGATATTCGCAACACCACCACTCCTCCTACCTGCCACACTCACAACACACATTACAAACCGCTGGCCCTTGCAGAGTTTTCAAAACCCCAAAAGGGAGAAGAGTAAGATGCTCCGTAAAGCCCACTAGAAACTTTGCTATTGCCAGTCTATTTGACATGGGAAGTGATCAGACAGGAGCCAATAGACAGAAAGGAAGGGACATCTTCCTTTGTGCAGATTATGCCATCATTTTTCATTATAGGGTTTCTCAGACCTTCCTGTAAAATGGACGAAAATGGGCACTGTCAGAGACAGGATTCTAGACTAGCGAGAGCACTGATCCAGTCAGGTTTCTCAATAATTATGTACTCCATTTTTCCTAAGAGAAGATAATTTTGCTAGAGTCACATCCCTGTCCTTTCAAACAACATCTTCAAAAGATTTCACTTTTACTTCTCAGGGTCCTCCAACAGAGATCTCCACCAATCAGGAAAAGAATATTTAATATTCCTGATGTTTCTAGGATAAGGGAATGAATTCAAGCACTTTTTAGGCAAGAAAAAAACCACATTTTTTTTCCCTTTACAGGTCACTTTTAACTAAGCTGAAAAGAACATTATAGGCATTTAGTTGGAAAGGAAAATTCATGCTCACCCTGCAGATTCTCAACATTAAGGCAATCCTCTTTTTCAGGTGCAGATTCCACTTTAACCACAGCTGCCAGTAAAGTCCATTCCCGGTGAGGATCCGGCTTCCCCTGCTTAGGAAGCTTGGTGCTATAGTGTGTGTAGCACAGACCAGCAACCTCATCAGCTGAGCACATGGCCACAGCCACCATATCAGCTTCTGAACAGAATTGGGATACGGCACAAAATCTATCAGAAAAGCATCACCTGCCCTTCCCAGTCCACCATCACATATTACCCTTTCCTAGCACCCGCGTCCAAACCCCCAGCCCCCCTAGCGTCATCAGTTCCCACCTACACATCAGCATAACACAGCAGAACTTTATTTTCGGGGGCGGGGGTTCAAACGAGCGAATTCCCTTAGATGCGTCCCAGAGCTGCTGGAGGAATGAGAAGTGACCGAGAAGGATCTGGCTCATAGACAGGGCACTGGACTGAAGGTCAGGAGACCCGGTTACTCCGCCCAGCACGATCCATCTCTCCCCTCTCCCGCTCCGTCTCTCTGCCGGTTCTCGCGGTGTCGGCAGCGCTCCCACCCAAAGAGGCGCTGGCCAGTCAGGTGCTGCCGTAAAACACGCTGAGAAACGAGACAACTGGGAAAGCGCCATTCAAGTGCCCGCTTCCCCCTGTGCCGTGCCCCGCCCCGCCCCAGCGCGGGGGCAGGGCCGGAGCGGGAACCCAGGACTCCCGACGCTGCACCGCACCCCAGCACTGCCCGGGCCGGGCCATCACCCCGGCCTGCCCTGCTCCCAGCCTTACCTGGGACTCCTACGTCTTCCGGCTGCTCCGGAAGCAGATCCCGACCGCAAGGCGAGCTTCGCTCGCGACCTATCAGGAGGTTAATTTCCGCAGCCCCGCCCTTAGCTCCGCCCGCGCACGGGGACATTTGCGAGCAGGCGCGGTCTGAGGAGAGCGCATGCGCACAAGTCCATCCCGTGCCGGTTCTCGTGGGGCTCGCCCAGGAGCGCCGCTAGGATTGATTTGTAACGAGCCCCGGGTCCGCGAAGACCCCCCAGCCCCAGGGGGCCCGGCCCACTCTCGGGGGGGGGGGGCGAGGAGCAGCCTCCCGGTTACCAGAGCCCCCAGAAAACCCTTGTCCCGGGCAGACCGCCAGCCACCCCGCCCTGGAGAGGATTCGCTGTCCCGCGCCGCGCCGGCAGCACGGCTCCAGCTCTCGCCCCTGCCCGCCTGGATCCAGGCCTGAGCCGGGAGGTCAAGGGACCCCGGGAGTTGTAATTCCTTAACCAGCTCCCGCCTGGAGGGCTGGCCCGGGAGCAGAAAGGGAACTACATCTCCCAGCATTCCCTGGGCGGCTCTCACCCGCAAAGGGCGTGGGCGAGCCGCCAGGCTGGTGGGACTGGTGCAGGGAGCTTGCTGAGAGTTAGACTGGGGAACACGTATGCACAAGGCGTAAGAGGCGTCACTCTCCGAAAACTTCCCCAGACTGGATTAAGGATAGTGGTGGTTTTGGCCCCCAAAGAAGGAATTGGCTGGAATGAATAGACAATGCACCTTTATCTGAAGCCTAGCAAGGTCAGAGGTATGTGGACTCCACCAGGAGAAGTTAAAAGGGAAGGGTTCTAGTTTTAGGTACCAGGCACACATGAGGATGTGACTCAATTTTCATTTCTGAGCCATGAAGCAGAAATTGGCTTTTCCTGTCCAGATGTATCTAATATTCAGAATGGGAGTCTAGCACCTGCCTTTCCAATTTGAACACCCTCAAAGTTCAGGAATGCTCAAGTTCAATTTGGGCCACACTCTGTTACTTCATTTCTCCTGAGTCTCTGTGATTTGCTGTAGAAAAGGTAGGATAAAACTGAATAACAAATGCTGGCCTCTTCCCAATGCTAGCTAGGACTGGAATTGCTATTTTCAACAACGATTACTTTTTTTTTCCTTTTAAGTTTTATTTCCCATAAAAACCTAAAAAGATGACAGTAATATTGCATTGGTAAGTTCTCCACAGAAACTAAGAGTGGAACAAAAGAACAGCAAAGTACCTCAACTTTTCCTCATTATGTAGGACAGCCTTCCAGTATGGATCCAGATAACCTCCAATCACACAAACTGAAAACTGTTCCACTTTACTGCAGTCCTGCAACCATGCAGGAAGCAATCTTGCATTCTGTGCAGATCCAACAGTCCTACTGAATTCATTAGTGCCTTGCTTTTGTAGCCATACCACCTGATATTTTCAGACCAAAGGTGTTATTCAGTAGGTCACATAAGACCCTCCTATTTAAAATAGTAAACCAGTATAGCATAGTGTTAGAATGCACAGTGCTCAGCAAAGGATGTCATTCTGGACTCTATACACAGCCCATTAAAGGCAGTGAAAAGTCTCCTATTCACTTCAGTGGGCTTTGGGTGGAATTGGTTATACATGGGGTAACTCCACTGTCTTTACAGGGTCCCAGTCCTACTGTGGAGGTGTGGGGGTGGGTGGGTGGTGTTGTTGCAAAGCTACTGCTCAGGTGAACCTTCTGGCAGCCCAGCCTCCAAAATCATCCAGGCTACACTTTCTGCACAACTATGTGCTAGCTGAGGGGTGCCTAATGTAGTAAGATGAAGCCCTGAAACAAACCCTTCTATCAGTGGCCTAGTATGAAGCCTAATGCCTGAGCTAAAATAATGGTCAAGACTTTGTTAACATAAAGCAAAGTTAAGTTGTAAGCAAGAGGCAGTTCCCTGCTCATAGTCTGGCAAGGAGAGGAGAGAGGTCGCAAAAACACATACCTAAAAGGTACTGGACACTAGAGATATAAACATGCCAGGACTGTACCAAGAACACTCTGATACTAGTATAGTCCACACAGATAACAAGGAACATGCTGACCCATCCCAAAGATAATATGAAGGATAGAGTTTTGTTCAAACCAACGTGTACCAGGTAAAGGGCAGCACCCCAGCATGTAGAGGGGTTGTACCTCAATACATCAGGAGTGATGTGGAGTTTGTCACCTGTGTATAAGAATGCACCCCTGAAGAGGTCTTTGTCTGACTTAGGGGACAGTGGTAAATCCCATCCCTGACTGAGCCAGTCCATGGTCAGGGAGCACATATGTACTAGAAGAACTCTAGACATCTGTTCCGGGGAACTAGAGACTGTGTTTCATTTAGCAATAAACCTGGGCAGGTGCCTTCATACATTATTGGAGTCTGTAGTCCTATTGGGTAGTTCACTTGAGATCTGCTGTGCCAGCTGTCTGTGCAGAGCTGGGACAGCACTCAGGGAGAACACAGACACAGCTGACTTATCAACATTAGATAGAGCAGAGCACCACACTGGTGATGTGTGACAATACTGGGACCTCTGTTGCAGGTGCTGAGCATCACAAAGCCATGGCCTGGAGCAGGGAAGCCCCTAACTGCAGAGTCTACAGTTGCCAAGGGCTAGCGCTGAAGATTGAGAATCCCTGCTGCTGCCATCGCAAGGTTCAAGCATGCTGAGCCTTGGAATTGCCACACTTCCTGCAGCTAATAGCTGCACTGTCTAGGGCCAGCCTCTGGCAATTGGTCCTATGGCTGTAGGCAGAGATGCTACAGGTGGCTCTGTGACTCTTAGGGTCCATTATAGGAGTAGAGAAGAAACTGGAGTTAACTTCAAGGAACAAAGGTGACCAGTAGAAAAGGAATGTCAAGGGAGCAGGGAAAAAGGAAGCAGGTCAGGTTTACAGGAGGAGAATAGGACTGACGGGAGCACAACCAAGGTAGAAGGGAAACACACATGAGGAGAGTTGTTGGTGACCAGGTATTGGAATAGCACATAGGCAGGAGCAGAGGGAGAAAGGCTGGTGATTTCAGGGTCCCAATGGCTAATTGCTCACTGAGCCAGCATGAGGGAAATGGTGTTTGCAAGTGGCTTGCACAAATGGCAGGATGGGCACCAGGGGAGGGGACTGTCAGAACTGATTGGATATCTGCTGGCTGTCGAACTTGATTGAGCTAAGGCAGGATGACATACAGCGACTGGTGAAACAGGGTGGTACAGGAGTCATGACTACAGAACTGCTGAATGAGGAAGGAGCTATATCTGTGGAGAGTTTCCCCTGATCACTATGAAAGTTCTGTTCATTGTGGACAGTGGTAAACCCACATAGGTACAGCTCAATGAGAAAGACTGGGGGCGGAGAAAGCTGTTTATGGCAATACATATAGTCTTGCAGAGGAAGGTCTGTGATCAAAATGAAAAATGTCTCAGATTCAGTACCAGGTTTACTATGGTGCTAATGGCACTGCCACTAGGCCCACCTCAGAAGGGGCCCACAACTAGGTGGGGCCCACAGATATGTTTGGCATTGGGCCAACAAAAGGTTAATCCGGCCCTGTACCTCCCAGCCCAGTGCTGGTTCCTGGTGAGCCATGAATGGGAGAATGGAGCAAAAACTGCAGCTCTGCCAAGCCAGAACTGATCTTGCAGGACAGGGATCTGCATCTCTAGCAGACCTTTGACAGGTGGGAGGAACCTCTTCAAACCACATGCTCCACCCCATAAAGTCCAAACCTGGCTGCACAAGGCAGGTAAAACCCTGGATTAGACACAGCTGCTGCCACCTCATCACCTTGCACACGAACACCGAGTAAGAGGAGGCAGGATAGTGCTGTCTTTTATTCATTTACAGGAACCACAATACAACAGCTTTCACTGGTCTCAGGGCAGGAGCAACCTTTGGCCACAATCCTTCATTATTGAAGACAAGCAAACATCTACCTCCCAACTGGACAGAGGCAAGGATCAACAGCCCCTCATACTGAGGTGCCTTCAACAGAAGGACTGGACTCTACCTCCTTCTTATCTTCAGGTTTCATAGCAGGAAACAGCAGCACTTCCTGTGGAGTGAACCAAACACCATCAGCTTCCCCACCTCACTCTCCCTATTCACATTCCTTTTTGCATAAAAATAAGAGCCCCATAATCAGCAAATTGTAAGTACTTGATTCATGCATACTTAAATCAGGGGTGGGCAAAGTACCACCACGGTACCATTCTGGCTGGCCCCATAGCTCCTGATTGGGGAGGCTACCCCTGGCCCCTCCTCCGCAGCCATGATGCCATATGGGCAGTGCTCTGGGTGGCAGGGCTGCTCGCTCCTGTGGGCAGCGTATCTGGCTCCAGCCAGGCCACACAGCTGCTAGACATGCTGCTCTGAGCAGCATGGTAATGGAGGGAGAGGGTCCCAGGGTGTGG
>ML677343.1:35859663-35953243 GCA_007922305.1 Dermatemys mawii | reverse complement strand
TCTCTGGAGGGGGTGGTCAGGGGACAAGGAGCAGTGGGGGTTGGATGAGTCAGGGATTCTGAGGGGGGCAGTCAGCGGGTGGGAAGTAGGGAGGGGGCCTGATACGAGGTGGGGCCAGGCTGTTTGGGGAGGAACAGCCTTCCCTACACAACCCTCCATACAATTTTGCAAACCCAGTGTGGCCCTCAGGCCAAAGTTTGCCAACCCCTGCTTAAATGTTACAAACCCTATTTACTTCCTCAATGCTCAAGTTAGATTTCCACAGGTCCCATAATGGACACTATGAAACTGCAGGTGTCAGAGGGAAAACCCCAGAAATGGCTAATTCAGAAAAATGGCAATTTTAATTTTTACCATTGCTCCATTTAATCCCCCACAACAATGTCTATGGAGTTTGGATTTCATCTATAACCCTGAATTTCCTGGCTTTTAGGACAGGATGTAGAAGGAGATAGGTGTTTCAATCAGACTCTCATATTACACAAGTAGCTTTTTGTTTTTTTCAACTGGAGAGTATTTTGCAGAATTTCATACTCTCTATTTCCTCTAGGTGGTCCATTACCTTAATATTATTGGAGTCTGTAAGGAACATGGTGAGCCGATCGATGCCCATGCCCCATCCAGCTGTCGGTGGAAGTCCATATTCCAATGCAGTGCAAAAGTTGTCATCGATGAACATGGCTTCATCATCACCTGCTGCTTTAGCCTAAATGATCAATGAACAGTGAGAAGAAGTTCCCATCACCCATAGTGCAGGAAATGTCAACACTCCTGCTAATTCCTATGTCACCACAAATGGGATGCTAGTACACTCCTAAAACCTACGGAGCTGTGTTCCAGTAGGATCTGCATATTTGTAAAATCAGTGGAAGAAACGAACAACAACAGGGGGTGATAGTGTCTGGAGAAATATTCTGAAGGCGACATCACAGGCTATGTCTCCTGGGACTGACGCTCTGAGATCGATACACGGGCAGTCGATTTAGGGGGTCTAGTGAAAACCCGCCAAAACGACAGCAGAACACTCTCCAGTTGACCCCTGTACTCTACCCCTGATGAGAAGATTAAGGTAAGTCGAGGAGAGAGTTGTCAACCTCCAGGGGGTCTACTCGACCAGTAGGGGGCACAGAAAGAGACAGGAGTCTGTGTAAACTGGAAATACACATTCTGGCATCCACCCCAACCATAAGTGTTTTTGGTCTCTAATCTCTACAATTCCCTACCTTCGCTTGATCTTCAAAAAGCTGCCGCTGCCGGAAGGGGTCGTTGAGCTCTGTGTATGCATTGCATATTTCTTTCTTCATCACAAAGAGTTCAAAGCGTTCTGTCAGTCCCTGCTGAGAGCGATGCCTGTGCAGAGGAGATACTTTCTGAGCTGCCTGCTGACTTAACACAGCTTCCACAAGAAAAACAACAAGGTCACTGTTTCAGATGAGATGCCCGCTTTGACAGTCACCACTGTAAAACTCCAGGCCACACGGTACAGACATTTTCCCCCTGGATTTTATGCCCTATGAAATGGGATTCCTAGCTCAGGAACCAACACCTGGGCAAGTGTCAGACTTCGAAAACTGCCACATGGCACCAAATCTTTTCTTTTCCCAGACAATTTTTCTCATGGGGATAAAAAAAGGTTGTCATGATTTCATGACTTTATATAAAAGCTCATACTCTTACCATTTGGCCAAAGGGCTCATGATCTGGGGATGATCACAAATGAATGTCGGATTGATACAGGTGACTTCCAGAAACTCACCAACAAGCTGAAAAACAGTAGCAGGACAGAACTTTCAAGATAGAACATCTCATAAATGAAGGAGGTGCCATAAGACTGAGATGACTCACTACTTCAAAAGCCTACTTAAGGTAACATCTTCATTAACAGTGATGGGGTCCTTGCAAGACAGGCCAAGCATCCTGCTTGGAGAGGTTAAAATCTGATCTAGCACAGGACTGTATAAAATATAAGATTGTCTAAAGTTCATCCAGTTTAACAAGAACTCCAGTGTCAGAACATAAACCTATCACTGTGACCTACACTGTCTCAGGATGGTATTGGAGTTTAATTCCAGTTTTGACATCTGTGGCACTAGCTACTAGACAAAGCAATTAGAAAAAAACACAATCAGGCAATAGTTGGGCTGAGAAGGGGCAGAAAAGAGGAAAACAAGGCACAGGGCCTGTATGAGTATTATACACTTACCTTAGATTCACATGTCCTTCCAAAATGTAATTACACTCTTCTCTTCACTCATGCAAAGTATGTGGAGGGAGGGGTCCTCCACAAAACACTGTTGATCCCCTATTTCTCAAGGCCATTACACTCACATGACAAGAGAACAGCTTTCAGATTTGGTCTACTCTGCTTCTTATTGACTGGGAGGAAGTGTCACTGCAAGGTTGTAAGACAGGGCTGGCCAAACTTACTGACTCTCTAAGCCATATATGACAATCTTCAGAAGTTTGAGAGCCAGGCTGCTCCTGGCAGGGCTCAGCACTTCAGTCCTGTGTGGGGAGGGGGGTTTGTTCAGCCCTGTGGGAGGCATCTGCCAGGGCTCCATCCCTGCTCCTGCTAAAGCACCTCTCCCCACAGGGCAGAAGCCCCAAGTCCCCGCTCCCTCACAGTCTGGTAGATGGAGAATGGGAGGGGGCCTGAGGTGAGTCACACTTTAACTGTAAAAGAGCTGCATGTGGCTCACAAGCCATGGTTTGGCTATCCTTGTTATAAGATATTTCTTCCTATCTGGAACCATCCACTATACTAAAACAGCTCTCTTTTCAGAAACTAAGAGGCCAGGTATCAACCCAGAATCCTCTCTAGATCTCCATCATTCTGCCCCCAGTAGGTGTTCTGTTATGATCAGACACAAAACAACATCTCTGGGGTATCAGGAAAAGGGCTGAATTAAATTCCAGTGTGTTTTCCTAGATGTAGCCAAACATCACGATTCACTGAAAGTCTCATGTACATCTCTGCCTCTCGATCATTCTATAGATGCTGCTGTCCCTCCCCGTGACATCTCCACAAAGCCAGCACCTCCGAAATCAGGACTGGTAAAGGCAAGCAAGATTGCAAGCCATTTCCTTTTTTCACCTGGAACCTCTATGGAAACTGAACAGAGGTCCTTTCAGAGGGCCGGATCCTACTCTCTATATGTAATCTACAGCTAGAACAAGCCTCTGTACCAGATCACTGGAAAATAGTTAAGATCATGCAGATTTTTAAAAAGGGCTCCAGAGGTGATTCTGGCAAACAAGCCACTAAGCCTACCTCCAGTACTGGGCAAACTGGTAGAAACTATACCAAAGAACAGAATTATCAGACACACAGATAAACATGAGTCAGTACAGCTTTTGTAAAGGGAAATCAAACCTAAACAATCTATTAGAATTCTTTGAGTGACTCAGCAAGCATGTGGACAAGGTTGGTGATCCAATCAATACAGTGTACTTGGATTTTCAGAAAGTCTTTGATAAGGTCCCTCACCAAAGTCTCTTAAGGAAACAAGTCATAGAACAACAGTGAAGGTCCTCTTATGGATCAGTAACTGGTTAAAAGATAAGACCCCAAAAGGTAGGAATAAATTTCCAGTTTTCACAATGGAAAGAGGAAAATAATGGGGTCTCCCAAGGATCTGGCCTGGGATCTGTTCAACACACACATTAATGATTCGGAAGAGAGCATGAGCAGTGCAGTGACAATGTTTGCAGATACAAAAATTTTCAAGAGGGGTGTGTGTGCGCTAGAGGAGTCTTGAGGGCCTGGCTTAGCACGACAGTATAAGGGAGCCCAAGGTGGTACAGGTGGGCTCAGTGGTACTCCAGTACATCAGGTGGCACCACGGAGAACCCGTCACAAGGTCCATCAATGTCTATTAGCCAAGATGGTCAGAGATGCAACCCCATGAATGGGGCAACACCCATTGTCCAACTGTCAGAAGCCAGAAGTGGAAGACAAGGATTGATCACTCCAGCTGCCCTATTATGCACACTCCCCCGAAGCTCCAGTACTGGCCACTGTCAGAGACAAAATGACTGGGCTAGATGGACCACTGTGTGCCCCAGTATGGCAGTTCTTATGTTTTTATTAAATCAATGGCAAATTTCTTATTGATTTGAATGGTGCAAAGAAAACTGCTTATTTACACCTTTCTCGGACTTCTGCAGGCTTACTGCAGATTGTGCATTGAAATACTTCCTTTTATTAGTTTTAAATTTTCTGCCATTCATTTTTACTGATTGCTCCATTAAGCTAACCAGTATTCCGCAAGAAACCTGTTGCTTCAAATGGGGCTCCATTGCTTCCTAGAGCCAGATCTCAGGATTATGGAAAAGCCACCTCCACTTACCTTATCAAGAAGCCTGGCCGTGGTTCTGGGAGGTGGACACTCAACACCCCTCTCCACACAAATAGCATCAAAGAACTTGCGAGTTTCTGTTTTCATAATGCAAAATATTAAAGAAGCTGTTCATATAATCAATTTTTCTCCCCCTCCTCCCCACCTGCAGAATGAGCCAGACACAAAGGAGAAGGACTGGAATGACTTTCAGTATTTTCTGTCATAATACACAGTGGGACATACCAACTCAGGAATACGGTTTCAGCCTTCCAGAGAGCATGAAGGGCAGTATTAATTGCTGCCAATTTAAACTCAAACATAAAATTCCTAATCCCAAACTCTAGACGCTCTGACAACAGTTATAAACACAATCCCATACAGTGAGTGCCACTGCGGACAAACAGCCAGTCTCAGCATTAAAAATAATAATAATAAAAAAAAAACCTAGGTAGCTAGATCTATCATTTCTCCCAAACACCTGCTCAAACTGAGGAGTTTTGAAGAATGCCCTAATAGTCAACAGATTTAGAATATTTCAGAGGCAGTGGGAGCACACTGCAAGTTGACAGGTCCTCCGAGAGCATATCTGCCAGCAGCCTTCACTCTCATAAATCCAGGGGCTCCCATGTTAAGCACTTATGCTGATTGCAGTAGCATCAGTACCACACACAAAGAGGGGCAGTCTCTCAAGTAGGCAGGTCCCAGAGCTATTTTAGGGCTAACAAAACTGCAGCTGAAAAAGCCCCCAGAAAACCCTTGCAGATCCTAGTGTACTAGTGTCACATGCTCATGATGAGATTTTCCACTTAAGAGAACTACCATATTGTTCACTAACTTTAGTTTTCAGATATATTTAAAGTGTAGACCAGTGGTTTTCAAATTGCAGGTTGCAACCTAGTACTGGGTGAGGGCAGCTCTGATCAGCACTGCCAACCGAGCCATTAGAAGTCCCGTCGGCAGTGCTGCCCAGCTAAGGGAAGCTAGTCCCTACCTGTTCTGATATGGCGCTGCGCCCTGGAAGCGGCCAGCAGCAGGTCCATCCAGCTCCTGGTGGGGAGGGAAGGGTGTTGCACCAAGGGGCCACCGAGCACTGGCCAGTTCCCAGCCAATGGGAGCAGAGGCGGGAGGGAAAGATACTTAGAGACTGGACTTGCTGTTGGCCGCTTCCAGGGTGCAGCAAGGTCCATGGTACCAGGACAGTCAGGAAGCCTGCCTTAGCACCCCCGCTGCTCTACTGACCAGGAGTTGCACTAAGTAAGCCCACATCTCAATCCTCTGCCCTAGCCCTAAGCCCAACCCAAGCCCTTCATAACAGAACAAGGAGTAATGGTCTCAAGTTGCAGTGGGGAAGGTTTAGGTTGGATATTAGGAAAAAAATTTCACTAGGAGGGTGGTAAAGCACTGGAATGGGTTACTAGGGAGGTGGTGGAATCTCCTTCCTTAGAGGTTTTTAAGGTCAGGCTTGACAAAGCCCTGGCTGGGATGATTTGGTTGGGGTTAGTCCTGCTTTGATCAGGGGGTTGGACTAGATACCTCCTGAGGTCCCTTCCAACCCTGATATTCTATGATTCTATGATCCTTGGCCTCACCGCAGAACCATGATCCCCTCCTGCACCCCTCATTGCCAGTCCCACCTCAGAGTCTTGATCTCCTCCTGCACCCCAACCCCCTGCCCCAGCCCAGAGTCCCTTCCCAGACCCTGAACCCCTCATTCCCAGCCCCACCCTACAGCCCTCACCCCAAACCTCTGCCCCAGTTCCATTAGGTCACGGACACCACCAGAAAAAAAGTTTGAAAACCACTGGTGTTGACTGAGGGATAGTACATTATAGCCTTGTCTACAGGTAGCAAGGCTCACATCTGAGGGAAAAGATCGTAACTACCCAACCAAATCATTGCTGCTATGTGATCACCTAAAAGCAGCTCTCCACAACTGTCAACTCAAGGGACAAATGGCAGATGCATTTTCAACCAAAGGGCCACATATAATCTTCCAGTTGCTACCTCAACTTATTTACCTTCCATGCTCTCAGATACAGATACAGAGGGTCTTTTCTGCTCCTTAAGAGACAGACAAAACAGATACAACGCTGAGTGTCAATGTAGTGAAAACATTTCAAGACAAGCCTCCGCATTAGCTCTCCCAACAACGTCATGTACGCAAAATGAAAACTTAAAGGCAATAAAGCAGAACCTTGCTGACCCTTACAAGAACCTACAAGGCATCAAGACTACACTCTGAAATCCTGTAGTTAATCAAACAAAACCACAGTCATGCAACCCCATCTATTCAGCTCATGTGTAGACCTGAGCAGACCACCACTTTGTAATAAACAGTACTGAAGGCAGCTTATAGACCAACATGGACTATGGGCTAGAGGTCTTTGCCCCGTAATAGCAAGAGGGAGGTGAAAGCACAGAGACTCCTCATCTGACCTTCAGTCTCAAAGCAATCAGTTGCTGGAAGTCTCACTCCCAGGATTCTCTCCAGTTCACACACCATGCTGATTTTCCTGAAGGGTGGGGTGAAATCTATCTCATAGGCATGGCCCTCAGGACCATCTGGGTGATAAGTGACCTTGTAACTTCCAGTAATGTGCTTCACCATTCCTACAAGATAAAACTGCACTTAAAATCAATGCCATGCTGTAATACATACTATCTTCACAAGAATTCTTATTCTCCTTTAATTAATATTAGATTAGGTCACCTGAAAGCAGCTTTTCTGTGATCTCCATCAGGTCACGATAGTCTGCATAAGCCATGTAAAACTCACAGGTTGTGAATTCAGGATTATGAGTCAAATCAATGCCTTCATTCCGGAACTGGCGCCCAATTTCATACACCCTGTCCATGCCTCCAACTACCAACATCTAAACAAAAAAAAAAATCCAGCTGGTCACATTAGCCTTCTGAAATGAAGTCAAGCAAGTTCTGACTAGCATAAAACTGCACCAAATCTTTATTCCCAAGATTATCAGCAAAACACAGAGATAAAAGTAGCACTAGACAAACCTAATAAAGAACTCTGGTTCAATTATCCTGACATCCACTATTCTCCAATCAACATGGGCCTCTTTCCTGCTCACCTATTAGCCGTGCTCTATCCCAGAGAGATTGCTTTTGTCAGCCCAATTAATCCGCTGGCCTTTAGTCTAATCCTTACTTCAATCTTATGCCTCACATTTTGGGAAGGCAGATAAAGAGTCAGAAAACCCTCTGGGCGATCACCTCTCACCTTGTGATAGAGTTCTGGAGCAATTCTCATGTACAAGTTCATGTCCAGTTCATTGTGGTGGGTAATGAAAGGTTTAGCCACAGCTCCGCCTGGAATAATATTCATCATGGGAGTTTCAATCTGATGAAAAAAACGTGTTAAACCTTAGCTCAAATACTCTTATGCCCCCGACTCAATTATACCCTCCATTACCCATGCTACAATTATTTTGATGATGTGTGTTCAATAAATACTTCAGTTAAAGAGTGAGAACCTTACTCAGATGTAAAATCTTAACATGAATTCTATTTATACATTCACCATCATGAACAGAGAAATTATTCAGAAATAAAAGATTTTCCTCTTACATAGTCAACAAGGTCAGTCTATTTAAGCCGGGGTCTCAAACACATGGCCCGTGGGGTTATTTCTTGCGGCCTGCCAAGCTCCCCGCACCTCCCTGCCCCTCCAGTATGCTGTGTCCCCATACCTCTGCTTACCTCCAGGCCAGGGGTGGGCAAACTACGGCCCGCAGGCCAGATCCGGCCCCTCAGGGCTTCAGATCCAGCCTGTGGGATTGCTCCCTGTGGTGCTGCAAGCCCTGCGCCACTCCCTAAAGCAGGCACCACATCCCTGTAGCCCCAGGAACGGGGAACCCCAGCCAATGGGAGGTTTGGGAGAAGTACCTTGAGCAGCAGCAAGGGCAGCGCACAGAGCCCTAAGCCCCATCTCCCCCAGGGGCTGCAGGAACTTGGTTCTGGCCGCTTCCCAGACTGGCATGAGGCCAGGGCAGGCAGGCAGGGAACTTGCCCTGGCCCTGGTGTGCATTGCTGCCACCCTGGAGTTGCTCTAGGTAAGCGGTGCCAGACCAGAGCCTGCACCCCGAACCCCTCCTGCAGCCCAACTTGTAAAACTACACTGACAAGAAGTGAAGTGAAACTATGTACTTGGAAACAATGTTAATCAGTCCTTCTCAATGTGTTCCGTCTGCTCCATTTCATCATTTACACTAAGTTCCTTGGGGCAGCAATCAACAGCAACCAACTGATAAACATTGAAAGAAGCAGAATGCCTTTGACTATATGAAAACTTTGCAAAAACTACACTACTTTAAATATAATTGCTTTGGTAAAAGATGGGGGTTTTAATTATTGAAAATTGAGATATAAAATATTGCATCTGAAAAAGTTTCCAGGAGCATAAGGACACTATACGGCTAGCTCTGTTAATTTAAAATTAGTGGGGGGAGGGGTTGTAGTAAGATGAGGCGCTGAAACATAAAATCTTGCATCAGAGGCCTTGCATGAGGCCCGAACCAAAGTAAGCCAAGGCATTGCTAAGCGAAGCTGGACTGTGAGCCAGAGGCACGCCCTGCTTGCAGAAATTAGCAAGAAGAGGGCTGCTAAAGGCACGTGTTGGGTACATGTGCCAGGAGAAAGGCAGTAATGCATAAAGGAGCTGTACCTCAATATGTCAGTAGGGATGAGTAATCTGTCATGCACTGTATAAAAGTAGGTCTCAGAGTCCACATCTTTGTCTGGTCGAGGGGGCAGTAGAACTCCTGCCACTGACTGAGTTGGTCCATTGTCAGGGGGCACAAATTTGTAGTATGTTTTGTAAAGTCTACAGAAAACTATCACTGTGCTTCGTTTGACAATAAACCTGGCCTAGGTGCCTTCGTACCTTACTAGCGTCTGTAGTCTTTGGGGGTTCTCTTGGGGTCTGCTGTGTCAGCGATCTGCACAAAGCTGGGACAGCACACAGAGGGAACACACACGCAGCCAACTGATATCATCAAACAAAAACAGAGCACCACACCGGTAGCTACTGACAACAGTGGTCTGTCTGTATGTGTCTCTGTGTGGCGAGACAGAGTTCTGGAGCCCAAAAGGAGATCTATGGTATACAATTATTTTCAAAAAAAAAAAAAAAGTCTCTTTTAGATACGAGCACGTAGGCAGGCAAAATCAACATGTGATTCTTCTCCTTCTGTGCTGCAGCATTCCCGGAGACTATGCCAATCTAACTTTCACAGAAGCTGCATTTTTCAGATGTTTAAAGGTGCATGGGTAATGGAGTATAACCACATGCCTCACAACTTAGTCTATTCAAGAGTATTATACATCCCTAGGTCCAAATAAAGAGTAAAATGCCAGGGAGCGGAAGGAGCTGCCAGGTCTACAGACAAAATTAACATTTTCCGAAAACAGTCATCAGTGATGGGAAGAAGGTGATGTGGTATAGCAATTCACCCAAATGGGAGGTCAGGTGGCAATACCAATGATACTTGCTCCTCTTTTAAAAAGGGCTCCCCAAGATGTGGGCAATTTTACAATTTGGTTCAGCTCCACAAGAGTCTGCCTTGTTCTACCCACCGTCAGAGCTGACCAGTGAGCTCTGGCCTCCACACAAGTAAAGTCAGGGTTGCAGGCCGCTTGTTCCACTGAGCATTAGGTAGAATACCACCACGAGGGGTCCAGAGCTTAGCCTGCATTAGCAGGAATTAATCCAGCTCTGCTACTCATTTAGGGACTCTACAAAACAAGCACTTTTTTATTCCAACTGCAACCATTTAAAACAGGAAAAAACAAAGAAGAGGAGTTTCTCAATACTGATTCAGACTGAGGCTCAGTGTTCCAGTGGAAGAAAAAAGGTCTTTCCACAACATAGGAAATGTAAGCCAAATGGGAGTTTCTGTTGAAGGAAGATTTAGAACGGATCTAGAATCTTAAGGGAAAGAGTAACTTTTTGTAGAGTTTGTGGGGCAATGCCTTTCCAAGTCACTTTGTATTAAAGACACTGGCTGTTTCTCCTGCACTGTAGTTAATTCCCAGCATGATCACCAAGCCTACATGGCCTATTAAAATGCTAGTTTACAAGTGATTAATTTCAGGAAAATAGGAAATGTACAGTCATGAAGTAATGGCATCTTGACACAGCACAAATCTACTGTGTTGAATATATTGTGGTTCTCAGATATTAGTTATTTCACACAAAACTCCACTAGCAACTTTTGAGGATCCAGTAGACAAAGTGGTGTGACGGAGTCAGACCAGAAGGATATAGGAGAGTGCTGGAAGGCAGGTATATCAGCCTCAGGACGTGCAGGTCCTTGTTCCCTGGATAGCCAAACAAAGGCTACTCCAGACCAATCAAGACACCTGGGGCCAATTAAGAACCTTCTAGAAAGGAGCAGAAACAGCTAGCCTAATTGGGACACCTGAAGCCAATCAGGGACTGGCTGAATCCAGATAAAAACCTCCCAGTTAGTCAGGTGGGCTGTGGGTGCCAGGAGCTGTGGAAGGAGGTTGTGCTGTTGGTGACACTGAGTGGTGGACAACATATCATCCAGAAGGAAGGAGGCCCTGAGGTAAGGGTGAAGTGGAGTTTGAAGAAGCAGGGACTGCTGTGGGGAAGTAGCCCAGGGAATTGTATTGTGTTTTGTGGATAAAAGGTCAGCCATCTTAGCTGATACTATTAGGGTCCCTGGGCTGGAGCCCGGAGTAAAGAGTGGGCCTGGGCTCCCCCCGCTCTTTCCACCTTCCATACTGGCCTGTGATGAAGGTAATTCACTAGGTGGTGACTCTTGCCAATTATACTGAGAAAGGGAGGTCACTCTGGGGCCTAGATGAGTTTCTGAGGCCCCTAAATCTGCCAGGAAGTGCAGGACCCACGAGTACAAACTTGGAGCTTTGTCACAACGGTTAAAATCTGCCAAGTAGTGGATAGCAAAGAGAACTATACTACAAGAGTAGAAGTGGAAACAGGAATTATCTAGAAGTAAGCAGGTCTTTTGTTCTGATATGTTGTTCTCTGTTGTATCTTACAATATAGTAACTCCTCACTTAAACTCATCCCAGTTAATGTTGTTACGTTGCTGATCAATTAGGGAACATGGTCATTTAAAGTTGTGTAATGCTCCTTTCTAACATTTGGCAGCTGCCTGCTTTGTCCACTGCTTACAGAAAGAGCAGCCTGTTGCAGCCAGCTGGTGTGGGCTTTGAACCACAGTGGACCAGCAGCCCCCCTATCAGCTCCCCACTCCCCTAAATTCCCTGTGCAGCAGCTGCCCAGCAGGCTATCAATTGCCAGCAGTCCAGCCATCCCTCCCCGCACTGTCATGTCCTGCTCCTGCCCCTCTGCCTTGGAGCTGCTCCTGGGAGCCTCCTGCTTGCTGTGCAGGAGGGTGAAGGGAGGGGCAAATGTCAGGGTGTCCCCCTCCCCCCTGCTCCTCACTTACCCCTTCTCCATACAGAGCAGGGTGGGACACAGAGGGAGAGGGAGAGAGACAGAGAGCTGGGGCAGCAGCTGCTGTCTCAACTTCCTGATCCACTTAAAAAAACAAACAATGTATTTAAGAGTTGGGTCAGCTTATTTAAAGGGGCAGTGTGCATCTTTCTCTCTCCCACACACACAGGGTGTGTCTCTCTGTCTGCCATGCTGTCTCCACTCCCTCCATTCCCGCTGCCCTGTAGTGTGAGGCTACATTAACAACATGTTAACCCTTGAGGGCTCAGCCAAAAGTAGTTCATCACTGAGCAGTAAGACATTCCCTGGGAAATATTCCACCCTCTAACTTCACTACCTCAATCAAGCTTCACAATCATCATCGCTGTGCACAGTATTCAACTGTGTGTTTAAAACTTGTATTGTGTGCATATATTTTATATATATACACACACACCAATTTTTTTTCTAGTGAAAAAAGTTTCCCTGGAACCTAACCACACACCCCCACCATTTACATTAATTCTTATGGGGAAATTGGATTCGCTTAAGATTGTTTCGCTTACAGTCGCATTTTTCAAGAACATAACTACAAAGTTAAGCAAGGAGTTACTGTACTACCGATGTTCCATGAAAGTTAGATTGTCTACTTTTTTTTTTTTTTTGGTCCCCTCATTCTCAAGGGTATTAGTTAACAAACTTCAATTATGGAAGAAAGCAACTGGGGAACAAACAATTAATAACTTGAATTGCTAACTTGAGGTTTGCTCAATCAAAGAAGCGCACCCCTAAAACATTGCCCTGTCACCTGAAGGAGACCAGATAAAGAGATAAGGAACAATTAACTCTATTGCATTTACTGCGCTTTGTGGCTCCATGGCACAGAATTGATAGAACATGTATACTGAGCCAAATTCAATATATATACTTTCCCCACTCCCGTGCACATTTTGTACATGAGATGGGGTTGGTCTCTCCTCGGACCTGAAGAAGTGTGAAAAAGAGCAGCACACAGAGAGAAACAAAGTACCAAACCTTACCTCAAGAAAGCCTAACTCATCCAGGAAGCTCCGGAGATATGTGATGATCTTTGCACGGATTATAAACTTCTGTCTCACATAGTCATTAAGAATTAAATCCAAGTATCTCTGACGAAATCTAGTTTCCTGAAAGGGGTGGATAATTTTAGAACAGTCTAAATTATACTTATTGCCAAAGGAAAAAAAATTATTCTTCATTTGGTACCAATGACACCACACATACAAAAACCACCAGTTTGGCTTAAACACCAAGAGCGGTTATTACCTTGTCTTTGAGCCCAAAGTGAAGGTGGGGCAACATGTGCAGGCATGGAGAAAGCAGAGTGATTTCCCAGGGAATAATGCTCAGCTCCCCTTTCTTTGTCTTTCCAGGATTCCCCTGAACCCCAATAATGTCCCCCCGACGCAGCTTGTTGTTAATGTGGCTATATTCTTCCTCTGATTTGTAGCTCCTGCAAATGGAAAAATATGAACCTTTTTAAGTATTTTGTCCATAGATCAAGCTTTGCTCAGTCTCCTCCCACCCAAAACATTTGATATTCAAGTATCAGAGGGGTAGCCGTGATAGTCTGTAGCCACAAAAACAATGAGGAATCCAGTGGCACCTTAAAGACAAACAAATTTATTTGGGCATAAGCTTTTGAAGAAGTGAGTTTCTTACCCACAAAAGCTCATGCCCAAATAAATCTGTTCATCTTTAAGGTGCCACCAGACTCCTCATTACTTAATATTCACTTATAAGGAACCTCAAGGTACTGTATTGTGTTCACCACCACCTGGCTACAGACTAGGAATCTGAGCTGAAGCTCATAGGGATAGGGAAGAATAAGATGTCTCTCTTCTAATCTGCCCTTCACAGAAAGTACAGTTTGATTTAGAATGCTGCTATGGCTATCCCTAGTTACCTGGAGTTCGCCATGACTTGCAATTTGACTCCCTCTCCACGAAGATCATAGAAGATCAGTTTCCCTCCAGAGGCACGTTTTGCATGGATTCGACCTAGACACCCAAAATTAGATGGTCCAATGGTTACAGCAAGTCAAAGCCAGAAATCTTTCCATTTTCCCAAAACAAAGATACATCTCCACGCCCGAGCCAAGGCACAGCATCACTCCTACATTGCACCCAAGCAACATATCACCAACCTCCATTCCATCATTGGTTGGCAAGGTAATGAAAGGCCAGAATTAATTCCATCACTCTAGTTATGAGCACAGAGCCCTGAAGTCCTCTCATCAGACCTGCTCCCTTGCTTGTCAAGGACTTTAAAGCTCTACCGTCTGTCCTAAAGGTCCCAACCCAAACTTAGCCCAACCTTGCTATGGCTCTAGCACTATGAGGAATTGCCAAGCAAGGCCCACAGAGTTGTGGAGGCGTTCCCATCTATCTCCCTCCAAGAATGGTAAGTGCATATCTTTGCAAAGTGGCAGACTGTCTCCCGCAAGTCCCAGGTGAGTCTTTACCTGCCACTCTCACAGTAATGTCTCTCAGGTGATCTCCTGCTTGCAGGTGGCTGTACCTCTCTATGAAGTCTGTGAGGGAAAGGTCTACGTGGAACTTGTGAGGGTAAGGATCTTCATCGGTGCCTTTCAGCTGCTGGATTGCCTGACTGCGGATCTTGTAATATTGCTGTCATCAGTCATAAACAAGAACATTTATGTAGACACCAAAGGGATTGTACAGCTCACAAGTTAAAGCAGAGTTGATTTGACCTGTGAATATTTATTTGACTACAGAAGTTAGACAACATCTGAGTAACTAAGGCTTCCTCACCTCAGAAGAGCCAGTTCCTCTGATAGAAAGCACAAAAAAGGGCAGAGGACATTTAAGAGGTTGGACTAAGAAGAGGCTAAATGAATGCAGTGATGATGCAAGAAGAGTCATTGCTTTAAGCCATTACCATTCAAATCTTAGATATATCCTCTCCCTCAGACAGGTTTTTTTTGGGGGAAATATTAGTAATCCTCGCTTGCAACTTCACTGTCCAGCTAAGAACATAAGAACAGCCACTCTGGGCCAGACCAAAGCTCCATGTAGCCCAGTATCCTGTCTTCCGACAGTGGTCAATGACAGGTGCTTCAGAGGAAATGAACAGAACAGGCAATCATCAAGTGATCTATCCTCTGTCACCCATTCCCAGCTTCTGGCAAATAGAAGCTAGGGGCACAACCCCTGTCCATCTGTGCTAATACCTATTGATGGACCTATCCTCCATGGACTTATCTAGTTCTTTTTTGAACCCTGTTATAGTCTTGGCCTTCACATCATCTTCTGACAGAGTTCCACAGGTTGGCTGTGTGCTGTGTGAAAAAATACTACTTTTTTTGTTTTAAAACTGCTGCCTGTTAATTTTATTTGGTGACCCTCTAGTTCTTGTGTTATGAGGAGTAAATAACACTTCCTTATCTATTTTCTCCACACCAGTCATGATTCTATTGGCAGGTTGGAACGTAACCTTAGTGAAAAGTTGCTAATGACACTCCTGTTGCAGGATAAATCCCATATCTCAGTCATTCTATAGGATAGACCATATATGCTGCTAGCTAGCACAATATCTAATGTAGGAGCAGATTTCCTATTTAGCTGAAAATTAATTGTGTTAATAAACTGGATTTTTTTGATCTTTATATTGTGCATAATTTTTTTTCACATTTTAAGTAGTAAGACAGTACAGACAAAATTCCTGTTGCAGACAGTTACTGCCTTCCTCAATGAGTAGCCAAGCAAGCACAAACCAGACACCCATCTGAAATAGCCTCCCAGTTAATGTTCCTGGAAAGGTGCAGTCCAGAGCTGGCTCAGGCCATAGTTCACTTCCATTCTAACTCTCTAGCTCAGCACTGATTAGCAATCAAACAGGAATCAGTAAGACTTATCATGGTCATAAGACATTGGTCAAACTGCTTACATTGGGGTCCAGGCTTTCCTCTTCAGCTCCATTGCAGTTCTCAGATCCCAGGGTCAAGGCAGATTTGTTCAGATGCTTTTCACTTTGCTCTTTTTGCTTTGCCTCTTTCTCAGCTACTTTTCTCTCCGCCTTCAAACGTCTCTTCAGCTCACTGGAAAAAAAGAGAGGAAACCAGATACAGAGGCCATTTTGAAACTTACAGAAAGAAACACTTGCTAGAGAGATTCTGTCCAAGGGTCATCCTACACTTAACTCTCTCTTCTCACCCCAAGAGGACATGCTCCACCTCACAGGAAGTGATAAGTACCCAGATTCTATTCTGGGCTGCTCCAATCCCTCACCTTACAGTCAGCAGTATCCAGAGAAAGCAGTACTAGCTGGGCATTCTCTCATATAATGGAAATGTACTTGTTTTTTTCCTTGATCCTACACTGTTCACCCTTTACAGCCCCAGAACATAAGAATGGCCATATTGGGTCAGATCAAAGGTCCATCAAGCCCAGTATCCTGTCCTCTGACAGTAGCCAATGGCAGGTGTACCAAGGTAATGAATAGACAGGTAATCATCAAGCGATCCATGCCCTATCACTCAATCCCAGCTTCTGGCAAATAGAGGCTAAGGACACCATTCCTGCCCATCCTCGCTATTTTGATGTGCTGAATTCAAATATGACAATTAAAATAACTGATTGGCTACTGTTTCTAAGATATGTATGTTGTTTTTTTTTACATTTTATGTCTATGTATATTGTGTAGATAGAGTTTTAATCATAAATTGTAAACCTAGGTCTTTTCATGTGTTTATGGTTGCTTTACATGATAATATTTCACCTGTCCTGTTTATGTAACACTTTAAAAATCAGCAGAAGGGTTATATAAATAACATGTATTATGAAATAAAAGGCAAAAAACTATTATGTACATAGTTTAGTCCTATTCAGTATCTACTCGGCGCTTCTTGGCTTGTCTCTTGTATTTATTAAATGGAGCATCTCTTGGCACTGTCCAGCAATAGTCTGCAAGCATTGATGGGCTTCATTTGCCCTGATAGCTTTTCTCCATTGTTGCAATGTCCTGGTGAAGTCGCTCGCCGTGCTCATCACTCACTGCTCCGCAGTTCGGTGGAAAAAAATCTAGAGGAGAGTGCAAAAAATGTGTCTTCAGTGACATGTTGCAACCAAGGCTTTGGTATGCCTTGAGGAGGTTTTCCACCAACAACCTGTAGTTGTCTGCCTTGTTGTTTCTGAGAAAATGTATTGCCACTGACTGGAAGGCTTTCCATGCTGTCTTTTCCTTGCCACGCAGTGCGTGGTCAAATGTATCATCTTGAAGTTCACGAATCTGAGGACCAACAAGGACACCTTCCTTTATCTTAGCTTCACTTAACCTTGGAAATTTTCCACGGAGGTACTTGAAAGCTGCTTGTGTTTTGTCAATGGCCTTGACAAAGTTCTTCATCAGACCCAGCTCAATATGTAAGGGTGGTAACAAAATCTTCCTTGATTCAACAAGTGGTGGATGCTGAACACTTTTCCTCCCAGGCTCCAATGACTGTCGGAGTGGCCAATCTTTCTTGATGTAGTGGGAATCTCTTGCATGACTATCCCATTCGCAGAGAAAACAGCAGTACTTTGTATATCCAGTCTGCAGACCAAGCAAGAGAGCAACAACCTTCAAATCGCCACAAAGCTGCCACTGATATTGGTCATAGTTTATGCACCTCAAAAGTTGTTTCATGTTGTCCTAGGTTTCCTTCATATGGACTGCATGACCAACTGGAATTGATGGCAAAACATTGCCATTATGCAGCAACACAGCTTTGATTCATCGAAGATGAGTCTTAATGAAGAGTCTCCACTCATCTGGATCGTGAACGATGTTGAGGGCTGCCATCACACCATCAATGTTGTTGCAGGCTACAAGATCACCTTCCATGAAGAAGGCTGGGACAAGATCCTTTTGACGGTCACGGAACATGGAAACCCTAAAATCACCTGCCAGGACATTCCACTGCTGTAGTCTGGAGCCCAACAGCTCTGCCTTACTCTTGGGTAGTTCCAAATCCCTGACAAGGTCATTCAGTTCAGCTTGTGTTATGAGCTGTGGTTCAGAGGAGGAGGATGGGAGAAAATGTGGGTCCTGTGACATTGATGGTTCAGGACCAGAAGTTTCATCATCTTCCTTGTCTGACTCAAGTGAGAATGATTCTGGTGCATCAGGAACTAGCAGTCCTTCTCCGTGGGGTATTGGGAGTATAGCTGATGGAATGTTTGGATAATGCACAGTCCACTTTTTCTTCTTTGACACATCTTTCCCAACTGGAGGCACCATGCAGAAGTAACAATTGCTGGTATGATCTGTTGGCTCTCTGCAAATCATTGGCACTGCAAAAGGCATAGATTTCCTTTTCCTGTTCAACCACTGGCGAAGATTTGTTGCACAAGTGTTGCAGCATATGTGTAGGGCCTACCTCTTGTCCTGATCTCCAATTTTGCAGCCAAAATAAAGGTGATAGGCTTTCTTAACCATAGTGGTTATACTGCGCTTTTGTAATGCAAAAGTCACTTCACCACAAACATAGCAAAAGTTATCTGCACTGTTCACACAAGTACGAGGCATCTCTGCTCACTTTGGCTAAACAGAAATGTGTCCCTTTGCAAAATCAAACACTGACAAATAAGAGAGCACGACACTGTATGATTTCTAGAGCTGATATAGGGCAATTTGTTCAGCAGAGTGATGTAAGTTTCATTATGATTGCATCATCCATGACTTCTAGGAATAACATGATGCAATTCATATCATGTATGATGCAATACCAGCTTCAGATTGCATCATTCATTGTTTTGCCTAAAAAGCAAGTACTGTCCAAACCCAGTCATAGATTTATTCATAGATCAGTCAAAGATGTATTTTAGTCATTTCTGGTTTAAATTGAGATCCCTTCCCTTTATAACTCACTTATCCTCCGCCATTCCCATGTCAAGGGTCATATATACTGACCCAATAGCATATCTTGAAAACTAGAGCCAATCAACAATTTTAAGCACCATTTTCGTTCTCAGTGACCCAGAATTAGTAAAGTTTGACTACATTTATTTCAGAAGCATTTTGGCTGTAGAGCAGTGTAGCCACTGATGGGCCTATCATCCATGAATTTATCTAGCTCCCTTTTGAACTCTGTTATAGTATTAGCCTTCACAACACACTCTGGCAAGGAGTCCACAGGTTAACAGTGTGTTGCATCAAAAAAACCCACTGTCTTGTGTCAGGTTTAAACCTGTTACCTACTAATTTCATTTGGTGGCTCTATATCACTCATGATTTTTTGATCTGTATCATATCCCCCCTTAGTTGCCTCTTTTCTAAGATGAGAAGTCCTACTCTTATTGATCTTTCCTCATACAGAAGCCATTCTATATCCCTAATAATTTTTGCTGCCCTTCTCTGAACCTTTTCCAATTCCAATATATCTTTTTTGAGATAGGGGGCGCCTTCATCTGCACACAGTATTCAAGGTGTGGGTGAATCATGGATTTATACTGGGGGGGCAAACTAGGGCTCACGGGTCACATCCAGCCTGTGGGCCCATCTTGCCTGGCCCCTGAACTCCTGGTCGGAGGCTCCCCTCGCCCTGCCCCCATTGTTCCTCCCTCCCTCACAGCCTCAGCACGCCACACAGGCAGCATTCTGGTCTGTAGCTCCTGCCGGGCAGCACTGCAGTGGCGTGGCTGGCTCCCTATGCTCCTTAGGACAGCATGTCTGGCTCCGGCAGGCCGCACGGTTGCCAGGCATGCTGCTCTGAGCTGCATGGTGAGGGGGCCAGGGCGCTGGATAACAGGCAGGGAGTCCCAGGGGATGGTCAGCAGGGGACGGTCAGCAGGGGACAAGGGGCAGTTGGATGGGGCTGAGGTTCTGGGGCACGGCGGTCAGGGACAGGTGGTGGATAGGCATGGGAGTTCTGCGGGGGATGGGTGTCAGGGGACAGGGAGCAGAAGTTGAGTAGGGGGTGGGGTCCTGGGAAGGCAGTTAGGGTGGAATCTGAGGAGGGGGCAGTCAGGGGACAAGGAGCAGGAGGAGTCAGATGAGTTGGGGATTCTGAGGGGGGCAACTGGGACAAGAAGTGAGTGGGGGGCTGATAGGGCCAGGCTGGATGAGGTGTCATAGCCTTCCCTACCTGGCCCTCCGTACAATTTTGCAATCTCGATGTGGTCCTTGGGCCAAAAAGTTTACCCCGTGCCTGATTCATACAGAGGCAAAGATATTTTCTGTCTTATCATCTATCCCTTTCTTGATGATTCCCAACATTCTGTTTGCTTTTTTGACTGCCACTGCACACTGAGTGGATGATTTCAGAGAACTATCCACAATGCCTCCAAGATCTCTTTCTTGAGTGGTAACAGCTAATGTAGACCCCCTCATTTTGTGTGTGTGTGTATGTGTGTAGGGGGAGAGACAGAGAGAGTTAGGATTATGTTTTCCAATGTGCATTACTTTGCATTTATCAATATTAAATTTCATCTGTCATTTTGTTGCCCTAGAAACTTTACATAACAGACAATCAAAATAAGGTAAAAGTCTTCAGTGAGAGAAGCACTAAGAGTAATTACAGCACAATTTGAAGCAACCAAAGTGTGTTCCCCCTGGGCACAAAAGATTTGGAGACTCTCGTCTATAACAATCACCATGCATATGTAACCCACTTAGGCCCAGATTCTCAAAAGTATTTAGCTCCTAATCTCCACTGAAGTAAATGAAAGATAGAAATAGTCTGAATACCTTTGAGCAGTTGTTCTCAAACTGGGGGTCATGACCCCCCCGGGGCAATTCCAGGGGGACCGCGAGCTCCTGTTGCATTTCAGCGGATGCTCTGAATGCGGAAGTGTGTCCGCCAAAAAGCCACCGCGTGGAACTCTTCCACTTCTGGAGACATTTTGGCAGACATATAGAGAACCACTCTGTGTGCGTCGAAATGCTGCCGAGAATGGAAGTGTTCAATTCGGCGGACATATGCAGGGGGCAGCAGCAGACGTGGCACAAGGAAAAGAGCTCTTGAACCTAAGAAGTTTGAGAACCTCTGCCTTTGAGGATCTGGGCCTTAAGCACTACAGGACCTCCACTCTACCACATGCTCCACAGACAAGGGCCAAAGCACCACAGTTTCTCTCAGAGGGGTAGCCGTGTTAGTCTGGATTTGCAGAAGCAAAAAAGAGTCCTGTAGCACCTTAAAGACTAACAAAAGCACTGAAGCATAAGCTTTCATGAGCTAGTACCCACTTCGTGGGATGCATGCTGTCATGCGACTAAGCGGGTATTGGCCCACAAAAGCTTATGCGTCAGTACTTATGCTGGTCTTTAAGGTAGTACAGGACTCTTTGTCCCTTCTGCAAAGGTTTCAATGGTGCCCAAGGGCCTCCAGGCAAAGGGGGCAAATCCAGGAGCGCAGGACTCCTCAGGGAAGGTCACTGACTCCGTAAGACGCTCGCCCGCCACCTGTAGCACCCGGGGCAGGGACTTCATGAGAAAGCAGGTGGCGACACTCGAGACGAGACCAACAAATCACCAACCTTCGTTGGTCATGAAGTGCCTGGAGCCTTCGGAGAGCGGGGCAGGCGGCGCGGGGGTGCCGAGCCCGCCAGGCCCAGCCAAAGCGGCCCCCAAGGAGCCGAGCGGCTGCTGGGCTCAACATGGCGCGAGCGCTCGGCTCTGGAGACCGTCACCTGGCAGGAAACAGACACCGGACCAGCCCCGGGTAGCGCCTCCGGGGGCCCCGCCAGGCCGCACGCTGCCCGGGAGCTCCCGCCGGGTCCCGGCACAGACTCCCGACCCCGCGCTCTCACTTTTTGCTAAGGGGGCCCTCAGCCTCCGCCGCATCACCAGCCGGAGCAGCCCCGGTCGCCGCCGCCGCCATCTTCCCGGGCGGGCGCAGAGAGAAGGAGCACTTCCGGGTCAGAGACCATTTAGGACGGGGCCTGGCAGCATCCTGGTTTGTGCGCGTGCGCAGATAGGAAGGGGTGGGGCCACGGGCGCGCGCATCCCGGGTGGCGGGAAGGCTCCGAGCGCGTGCTGGCGGCGCCGGGCCATGGCGTCGGCGCGCGCGGGCCCCGCTGGCTTGCGGACGCTGTTCCTGCAGGACGATGGCAGCCCCATGCGCTTCTACGTGCGGCCCGGGCCCGCCAAGCTGCAGCTCGCGCCGCTGATCCTGGCGGGCGGCGGGCGCCTCTGCCGCGCGCAGGAGCCGGGCGCGGTGCTGCTGGCGCAGCCCGACGAGCGCGGGGCCGCGGCCACCTTCGTCTCCACCGACTACGTGCGGCGCTGCGTGGAGCGGAACGAGCGGCTGCCGCTGGAGCCCTTCCGACTGGCGGCGCAACCGGCCTCGGTCCCGGCCGCCTCCCCGGCCGGCCGCTCGGCCTTCACGGGCTCGGAGGACGAGGCCATCCTGCGGCACGTGCGGGGCCGGGCGCCGGGCAGCGTCACCGGCACCGCGCTCTGGAAGGAGATGGAGCGGGCCCGCCTGACGCCGCACTCCTGGCAGGCCATGCGGGACCGCTACCTGCGGCACCTGCGGGGCCAGGAGCACAAGTACCTGCTGGGCGGGCCCGGCCCCGCGCCGCCCCGCAGCCGCGCCGGGCCGCCGGCGGACAACGGTGCGGATCTGCGGGGGCGGGCCCTTGGGAATCGGAGACTTGCACTTGCTGCGCCTTGTTCCCAGCTTTGCCGCTGCCCGGTGTAATCTCCGCACCTGTGTGCGCCCTGGAAAGAAGGGCCGCAGACACGCCCCTGTAGACCAGCATCCCTTCCGCCATGGGCAGGCACCCAGCTCTAAATACACCTCCGTGACCCAGTCAGGAAATCCTAGAAACCTGAGCTGCAGGAGCTCATAGAATATCAGGGTGGGAAGGGACCTCGGGAGGTCAGAGCGCAACCCCCTGCTTGAAGCAGGATCAGTCCCCAGCTGAGTCATGCCAGGCCTTTGTCAAGCCCAGTCTTGAAAACCTCCCTAGTAACCCATTCCAGGGCTTCACCACCCTCCTAGGGAAATAGTGTTTCCTAATATCCAACCTAAACCTTCCCTACTGCAACTTGAGACCATTACTCCTTGTTCTGTCATCTGGTACCACTGAGAACAGTCTAGATCCATCCTCTTTGGAACCCCCTTTCAGGTAGTTGAAAGCAGCTATCAAATCCCTCCTCATTCTTCTCTTTTTCAGATCTAGTGTTTCCTCCTCTATGCTCTTGCATACAGTGCTTTGGGAAATCTGGCTGGAAATGCCCCAAGCCCAGTTACCCCCACATTCCTTAGAGCGGAGGTCTTCAAACGGGGGTGCCTGCACCCCTGGGGGGTACAGGAGCCCATCCCAAGGGGTGCACAAGACCCTACCACTGCGCCCACCCAGGAGACTGCTGAACTCTGAGGCGGGCTATTTTAGTCCAGCCAAAATGCCGCTGTGGAAACTGGAAGCTTCCGCTTTCTGTGACAGCATTTTGGCAGACATACCCCGTGGGGTCTGCCACACTTTTCCCTCCATGGAAAGGGACCGTGCAGGGAAAAGTTTGAAGACCCCTGCCTTAGAGAAACTGTTCCACAGTCTAATAGGCATATCTGGAAGCCTTTCATTATAATTTAAGCTGAACAGAATTAACTGATAAGGCCATTATATACATGTAATGGCATGACATCAGCAGGAATCCTTTGTTCAATTCTGGTAAATTTGTCTTGAAAAAGAGCATAAAGCTCAGATGAGCAATGAAATTAGTGTGGAAAGGCTTTCATGTGTGGAGACTGAAAACATTGTGACTTTAGAGAGGAGTTGAGTAGGAAGGTACAATAGGTATTTATACAAAAGAAGTGGTATAGTACAGATAACTCAGTTTATGTTAATTTTCCTATCTCATAATACATGGAAATGAAAGATGGCAAATTTAAAATTGATCAAAAGAAATATTTACCCTAACAGTTAAGCTGTTCATTCATTGCCACAAGCTATTAAGGTTTGGTCTACACTAGGAACTTAGGTCAGTGTAACAATGTGTCTCAGGGTTATGGATGTAATTATACCAACCTAACCCCCAGCATAGACAGCACTATGTTGACAGGAGGTTTTCTCCCATCAATGTAGCTACCACCTCAGGAAGATAGAATACCTACACTGACCTGCTTTTTGCTTTCCTCTGTAGCATGGGGCACAGGTCACTTGCAGGTTTAAACAAGTGTAAATGGTGCATTCTTTGTAACTTGAAGTCTTTAAACCATGATTTGAGGACTTCAGTAACTCCACCAGAGATTAGGGGTCTAGTGCAGGAATGGGCGGGTGAGGTTTTGTGGCCTGCAATGTGCAGGAGGTCAGACTAGATCATCATGTTTTTTCCTTCTTATAGCTTATCAGTCTGTTCTGTAAATCATCTAAGGAGCATTGAGTTCTTGACTTTGCAATCTTAAAAGTTAGGAAGTGCCAGTTTTCAAGTCATACAGCTGGCTTTCATTTGGCTCCCTTGTGCAGATGCATGTTGTCTTAATGACATGATAGCTTCAGTGCACAAGATGGATGATGCTCTGGGAATGAATCAGGGTTGGTTGGTATGTGATGTTTTTGGACAGGTGTAATGTTTACTGGTTTAATTCTTCAGATCACTCCTAGAATCTTTATTAAAACTAAACATAGATGGTTGTCATAGACCCACTACTTCCTCACTCTATATTTCCTCTGGGCAGAAACCACTAACTGCCAGAACACAAATTTCTTCTTATCCTTTCAGAGTGATTAGAATACTACCAAACTGATTATTCGTTGCAGTCAGTAAGATGTGAAATGTAATCAGAAGTTATAATTAGGAGGGTAATAGCATTGCAGTTGCACAGCAAATGCCAATGTTTTCTCTCTCTCTCTCACACAGAGTCTTTGAGGAAGGAAGGAGCTGATGTACCCCAAGGACTGGATCAGGACCAATTAACAAAAGGGGGTAGCCTTTTCCAGCTGGCTAACAGAGAATTTGAAGACAGTGAGGTATTCATAGTTTGACAGCTGTATCTGCATAATGTGATCACACAAATGTGTTGAATGTTTTATGATGTGCATAGATTAAAATCCCAAACTAGTGAAACCTCAAATTTACCACCTAAGCCTTCATAGGTAACTTTAATCTTACATATGACTTTGTTTCTGTGTGACTAATACTGATCAGGATGCTGATTCTTTCTATAGCTTAGTAACAGAGTGTGCTAGTTCAGGGAAAAAGGAGGTTTCAGCAGCAGGCCATATTGGGGCCTCTGCTTACAGCAAGACCTGTCCTGCCTGCTGATAAAAACCTTTACCATTCCCAAGACTGCTTCTCACTTTTGATACTTTTCAGCTTGACCATTGAATCAGGAATTGACAGTAGTGGTAAATCAACTGGGTGCAAACTCTGTGTTACAAAAAATAATGGGACCAATGGCTGGGGGAAGAATAATTCAGGGATTAGTCAGAACATGTTGGTACATCAAGGTAGCAGAGAGTAAGTTGAGTCTTGTGGTGGTGCCAAAGAGAGGATAGTATTGGCAATATTGGAAAGGATGGGGATGTGTATATATAAAGTTATAAACACACAGGTTACACCAGACGTCTCCCTGAGAATGACCATCAGACAATCATGGTTATAACATAAACTGCTCTCTAGGATTACCTAGAACTGACTGAAATCAAACTAAACAAAAGTATGGTTAAAATGCCTGTGTGTAAGATTATAAGCATCTGAAACATGCCATCCTGTGAAGTATTTTTCTCTAGTTCACAGGTGCAGATTCATTCTCTCTAGATGGGCAATTATAGCTTAAGGATACAGCATGCTTTTTTATACCTTAATGCCTTACATTTTTAATAATGAAGAAGCAAAAATAGTTTCAGCAGCAATAAATTGATTTCCACGTTCTATTCTGATAAGTTTAATTACAAAATTACTAGTCAATTGATTCCCAGATATTTAATGAAATAGACATGTTTTCTAGGTGTTAACTCAGATGACTAAAGTGTCAACATTTTAAACTTTTACGCTGCTAGCTAAAGCATGTAAGGAGGAAGGATATTATTAACTATACAACTTACTATGAACAGTGTCATTGTGGCATATCAAGTAAAAAGAGCTTGACTAATTTTTTTCCAGTTTGACTCCTGTCCAGAAACTTGAGGATGTCAGATGAGACCAAGAAGGGTTGATAAAGCATGGTCAGCTGCACAACACCATCACTTTGAGTTGGGTTGTTAGTGCTAAGGCTCCAGTGCAAGCCGGGAGAGATTCACTAAGGCAGGGAATCTGCAACCTTGGCACGTGGCCCCCCAGGGTAAGCACCCTTGGATGGCTCAGCCGGTTTGTTTACCTGCCTCTTCTGCAGGTTCGGCCGAGGTTCGCCGCTCTGGTCCAATGGGGGCTGTGGGAAGCAGCGCGGTGCTGGCCACTGCTTCTCACAGTCTCCATTGTTCCAGAACAGCAAACCGGGGCCAGTGGGAGCCACGATTGGCCAAACCTGTGGACGAGGCAGGTAAAGAGGCTGGGCCCACCAAGGGGGGCCATGTGCCAAGGTTGCTGATCCCTGCTCTAAGGTTATGTCTTCAGTAACAACGTTAAGCATTGCCGTGGCTGCGTAGCCACAGCACCAGCGCTGCCATTTTACAGCGTTGAAACGTGCATTGCTCAGGAGTGTTTCCCTGAGTGAGAAAGTTTCAGTGCTGTAAAGTGGCAGTGTAGACAAGGCCTTGCTGTCACAAGCAGAGTGTGATTCTTGAGCAGATTTACACAATTCACAATGACAAAACTTAATTCCTGATTCTGGTTAGATTTAATTTATTTAAATCATGTCCCTTGTCTCTTGCCTTTCCACATTTCACTGTATCCTTGGTGTTGTGCATTGCTGTACTTGGATTATTGGATTTTATTGTGCACAGGTGTCACGTTCAACACATCAGTATACTTTAGAAGGATTCGTATGGGAGGAGCAGAGGACAGCACTGCTCTGGACTCCTAATTTAGCAGTTTTGTTTGACTGAATTATAGAGGAATGTCACTCAGTCTAACTTCTGTTCCTAGTCAGAAAATGAGGCCTCTGACCTTCAGGAAGAAAATCCTGCAAAAGATGAAGAGCTGAAGTCCCCTGAAAAAAGTGTGTCCAATCAGAAAATAGAACTGAAGGAATTGGTAACTGCTGAGGACTCTATTACTGAAATTCAGCCTCAAGAGAAGGCAAATCCCATAAGATCTTGCCCTTCCCCCACAGAGGTTGCAGATGCAGTGAAGAGGATACAGCACTTCATGGAGGAATTCAGCATGGACCTCTCAACTGTTACACAAGCCTTTCTGAAAAACAGTGGCGAAGTGGAGACCACTTCCTACTTCTTACAGAACAGCCAGCGCTTGGATGGATACCCTATATGGAGCAGACAAGATGATTTGGATTTGCAAAAAGCAGATGAAAATGTCAGAAGCAAATTAATAGCAAAATTCGGAGCTCAGAATGTGGTAAAGAGGGTTGCGTTCAGGAAGAGTTAGGTGGTAACTTGTGAAGGATGGTTCATGGACTGGGACCCTCACCAGGCGAGTAGGAGATGAGACTTGCATCTCTGATCTTCATGGAAGAAAGGATGAGAGTTTGTAGATGTTCTGAAGCCTCTAGGATAGCTGCCTGCAATCCCATTTCATACAGAAAAATCTGGCATTGGAAATTAAGGCATCTGTGCCAAACACTTTGTCCTGTCTGTCATTTTCTGTTAACTTTTCCCACGAGTTTACATGTATTTAATTTTTTTGGTACATGCTGAGTATCCTGCTGATAAATCTAAAACAAATATTGGGTGAAGATGAGAGCTCCTTAATTTCTTCAGACCCAAGTTGTGAGCAGTGGAAATCTGCTTTTGTCCTATACACAGTGGTGGGGGGTGGAGTCTGCACATCAGTCCATTGAGATGGGATGATTATGAACAGGCATTTCAACATACTTTAATGTGCATTAAGGTGCCTCCTTATACAAACAAAAACAGCACCAGCCTCTTGCACCTGTAAGGCTTCCCTGTGGTCAGAGGCAAACAATCTTCTCTCTCTTCTAGGTCAAAGTAAACAGGCTTATGTGATGACAAGACTTGCCTTGGGGTTAAAGCAAACATCCTGATTCTCCTTTATGCTCCAGACTTCTGTACTCTTCAGCTATTTTATAACCCTGTACATCCTGTAAGACTCACTAGCATTGCTCCATGTAGCATCTGCTAAGCCACCAGTTCTTCCTAACAGATGGCATGATTGTCTAGTCTCAGGATGGGTTTTAAGCTCATTGTTTCCAAGCTTTTGGAGGGAGGAATAGGTTCCACTGCAGAGTGCAGGTATTGAATATATTTATATCCATATAAATCTAAACTCCCTACTAGAAAGTGTAATTTAGGATGTGATACAAATTCTAGCTAAGGATTGAAACTTTTTCTGATCATTAGTACCTGACCAAAGCTTGGAGGGTTTATAGGTATTAAACACAGCTTATAGGGGTCCCACTAAAGTCTTTCTAGTCTGTCTCTGCCTGTTGTGCTCTGGTTTTGTTTGAAGTGGTAGTTAGCAAATGTGGGAATATATTTTTTAAATTCAGCTGTAACTTGGTGGAGAGAGAATATCCCTCCTATTCAACACTGTTACATGAGAAGACCTTGCTAGAGAAATGTTATACATGCACCCACTAAAATGCCAGTAGCATGTTTTGTCTCTACAAAGTGCTCTAAGATCTGTTGCTTAACAAAATGACAAGAATGCAATAATGTGGATGCTAAATGCAAGCCTTTCAAACTGGTTCTTCAAGATTTTTATGAAAGAGGCAAGTGTTTAGCTAGAGACCCCAAGCTATTGAGGCAAATAATGTAGTAAGATTAAAAAGAATTAAACACTTTTTACATTAATAGCAGCAATTACCCTGTAGGTTTAAGTTTCAAGGACTATTGAGTATCAAAACTACATTAAGTTCAATCACTCAGTACAGCCAAGAATTTCCTTCACTTCACTTATAATACTTAGTCAGATGCATTATGACATTGTTATAAGATATTTTACTTCATAAGTTATCACAAGTTGTTAAATATAAGTGTGTATAAATTATTCAAGTGCTATGTAAAAATATTCAGACAAAGCAAACAGAGGAAACAATAAGTATGCTTTGCCTTCTGGCTGGATGTCAGGTGGATGCATGATAAAGGGTGGGTTTCTGTTCTCAGGATATGGAGCAAACCCTGCCATATAGGATATGGAGCCTTTGCATAGTGTTTTCACCTTTAATGTGCTGTACAAAGATTACTCCTAACAGAGGGGCTAGAAGGCATCTATTACTTTGAATCCTAGTTCAGCATTTGTACATGTTCTACTTAGTGTCGTTTTCCTATTTGCAGAAACGATAGAAAGCATGATATGAAGTCAATATGCTGGAAGATGCAGCCCTCCTTTTTCCATCTGTTTAAAGCTTAAATTACATGGACTGATTAGCAGGTCACATGTTTTTGCTAGGTTGAGCAAATTTGCACACAGCAGGGGCTCCTTGCCTCCTTCCATCACCACACTCACAAGTTCCCTGAGTGACTTCCTTCTGCTTCAGGGACTGCCTGCAAGCCCTGCATCCCTGCCAGAAGCCATCTCTCCTCCCTGCATAGCAGGGTCCCTGTTCTCCCTTTGACAGGAGTTGTGTGTCTTACTGTAACAAATATAGATGAACAGTGCATGTTGGGCATACAGATTGCTGTGACAGAACCAGTTGTTGAATCCTCTATGCATTAAACTGCAGTTTGAACAGAGTCCAGGCAAACACTCTTGGGGTATAGATCCTTGTCACGGGGCAGTACAGGCTTCCTTCCCCTAGTCCCTGTGCCCCATTCTTAGACTGGTGAAAGAACTCCAGCACTCCACTCTGGTGCTTCACCTGTGCTCTTATTTACAGTGCTCACATAGTCCTGACTTTCCTAGATCCAGGCCCCTCACAGAGTCCTCACCAGGTCCTCTGGCCCCTTGAGGCTTGTCTCAACTGGCAGAGAGAGCTAGGTGCCCCCTGTCCTCCTGCCTGACTAGCCTCTTCTCTGAGCTTTTCCCTGGGTTTATACTCTTCCCCAGTCATCAGCCCCAGTGCTTCCACCTGGCTCAGTAGGTTGCACTGAGCCTGCCCTCATTAGTGTCTGCAGCTGGGCTCCTTGCTCAGGGTTTTAGCCCTTTAACCCAGCCCCACTGCAGGGAAGCAGGGTCTTTAGCAGGCAGCAGAGGTTTTTAAAACCTCTGCCCTGTGACAATCCTCCATATGGAATCCCTCATCCCCAGAGGTGAGGCCCCACAGTCTGACTGTCCAGTCACTGGCACCAGTGCTAACTCTTTAGACTCCTACCTATACCCTCTCCCAGAATGCCACCCAAAGGGGTGAGCTCTCTGTTTTACAGTTTACCTCTTCAAGGCACAATAGGAATATGCAAGCAGAAAAACTTGGTACAGCATTCTAACACCCCATAGCTCTTTAAGAGCAAGATAATAGCAAGAGAAATGTACAGCTCTATACAAGAAATAATAAATCCTATATGCATTTTCCTAACTCAGTTTCCTCACCGCTCTGGAGCACTCTTTGAAGCTGGGGTCCAGATCTGCTGCAGCTCATGGCTTGACTTCTAAACCGTGGAGCTTCTCTCCCTCTAGGTTATATTGTTTTTCCCCTGATCTTGTTTGGCCCTGCAGCTAATCCCTTTTCTCCATGAAAGCATGCCTCTCTCATCATCTCCTGCCTAAAGCTTCCTGTGTGGCTTATGGATTCTAAGGCTAGAAGGGATCTTTGTGATCATCTAGTCTGATCTGTATAACACAGGCCACAGAACTTCCCCAAAATAGTTCTTAAAGCAGATCTCTTAGAAAATTATCCCATCTTGATTATAAAATTGTCAGTGATGGGTTAATTACTCTCACTGTTAAAAATGTATGCCTTATTTCCAGTCTGAATTTCTCTTGCTTCAACTTCCAGCCATTGGATGGTGTTAGAACTTTTTCTGCTAGACTGAAAGCCAATTAAATGTTTCTTCCCTATGCAGTTAGTTACACATTGTAATCAATACCCCTTCCTTTGTTAAACTACTTAGATTGAACTCATGTTTTCTAATCCTTGACTCTTCTCCATACCATCTTCAGTTTATCATTTTTGGGTATGTCTTCACTACCCAACGGATTGGTGGGTAGCAAGGGAAATGTACAGCTCTATACAAGAAATAATAAATCCTATATGCATTTTCCTAACTCAGTTTCCTCACTGCTCTGGAGCACTCTTTGAAGCTGGGGTCCAGATCTGCTGCAGCTCATGGCTTGACTTGGGAACCGTGGAGCTTCTCTCCCTCTAGGTTATATTGCGATAAATCGATCCCCAAAGGCGCTCCCCGTCGACTCCAGAACTCTAGCTTGCCAAGAGGTGCAAGTGGAGTCGACTGGGGAGCCCGCTGCAAATTCACATAGCTGAATTTGCATATCTTAGGTTAAACCTCCCACCCCCACCGGTGTAGACCAAGTCTTGGATTGTGAGCACCAGAAGTAGATACAGTATTCCAGAAGCAGTTACAGCAGTATCAAATAACACCTCTATCCCTATAGAAGATCCCCCTGCTTGCGCATTCCAGGAATGCATTAGCTCTTTTGGCCACAGCCTCACACAATGTTCAGTTGATTATCCACCATGACCCCCAAATCTTTGAGTCACTGCTTTCCAGCATAGAGGCCCTCATTGTGTAAAAATGGCCTATGTTCTCTGTTCCTAGATGTATACATTTACATGTACTTGTATTAAAGTACATACTGTTTGTGTCCAGTTTACCAAGCAAATCAGTATCACACTGAATCATGGTTTGTCCTCTTCATGATTTACCACTCTCCCAACTTTTGGGTCATCTACAAGCTTTATCAGTGATGATTTTGTTTTCATCCAAGTCATTAATAAAAATCTTAACTAGCACAGGGACAAGAACTGATCCCTGTGGGATCCACTCAAAACAGACTTGCCCAGTGATGATTTTCCATTTATAGTTACATTTTGAGACCTATCAACCAGTTTTTAATCCACTTAACGTGTGCCATTTTAATTTTATATTCTAGTTTTTTTAATAAAAACTTTGGGTGCTATCAAGTCAAACACCTTACAGAAGTCTAAGTACTGTATATTACATCCAAACTATGAGTCCCTAAAGTTACTGAGTCCCTCAAGTCTATATGTTCCACGACAAATATCTGTTTCCTTTGTTTTGATGCTGGTTGTTTTCTGTTCTCAAAACCTCAGTGCCCCTAAAGACTTGGAGGGAATGCAGGAGCACACAGAGCCCCTGGCATGCAGCGAGACTAGGACTCTGGCACAATGGGGAAGGGAGTACACAGACTCTGGCAAGAGACAGAAGGAAGGAAAGGTGAGCACACAACCACTGGTGAGGGAAGAACAGGGGAGATGAAAGCAGTTTCTCAGACTAGAGCAGTTAACTGAATGACTGAACACTGATCAGTCAATAAGGTATACTAACAAGTCACTCCAGCTCCAGTCAATCTCCTCATTTCCCCAATGCCAGGTCCCTTCTTCTACTCACCACATCATGCCAGGGAATATTTGTATGACATACACACCAAGCCAGGAGCTCAGTTTGCACCCCCATTCTCCCTATACCAGGTTCTCCATCCCTCCTGCTCCCACTTGGGATTCTGTGTGCACCTTTTCCCCGCTATGCCAGGGCTGTGTGCACCCCCAACTCCTATACCATTTTCATATTTTTTCTTCTCTTTCAGGACATTAGAATTTTAAATTGTATTGAGAAGCTGGGCAGAGTTTAGTTTGGGGATATTGTAGAATCATAGAAATGTAGGGCTGGAAGGGACCTTGAGAAATCATCAAGTCCAGCCCTCTGCTGAGGTAGGATCATGTAATCATAGACATCCTTAATGGGTTTGTCCAATGTGTTCTTAAAGACTTCCAATGATGGAAATTCCACAACTTCCATTGGAAGGATATTCCAGAGCTTAACTTCTCTTAGGAGAAACTTTCTAACTCTATCTAATCTCAATGTCCCTAGCTCAAGAGTGGGCAAACTACAGACCGTGGGCCACATCCAGCCTGTGGGACAGTTCTGCCCAGCCCTTGAGCTCTTGGCCAGGGTGGTTCCCCGACCCCTCCCCCACTTTCCTCCCTTTTCCGCAGCCTCAGCGTGCCTCGCCACCAGCACTCTGCTCCTGGTCAGTGCTGCAGCAGCATGGCTGGCTCTAACAGGGCCTGAGCTCCTGCCACTCTGAGCGGCTTGGTATGGAGGTGGGCCTGCAAGCTCTGGCAGGCAGCATGTCTAGAGGCCGCACAGCCCACCGGCGCTATAGACATGCTGTTCTGAGCAGCATGTTAAGGGGGCAGGAGCCGGGGGTTGGATAAGGGGCAGGGGAGTCCTGGGACAGGGTACGGTTGGATGGGAAGGAGGTTCGGGGGGAGCGGCCAGGAGGGAACAGGGGCGGGGGTTGGATAGGGTGTGGCAGTCCCATGGGTCTGTCAGGAGGTAGGGGGGTGAACAGAGGTCAGGGCACTCAGGGGACAGAGAACGGGGGGGGGGCTGGGTAGGGAATGGGGTCCTGGTGGGGGGGAAGTTTGAGTGGAGGGGATCTTAGGAGGGGTGATCGGGGGCAAGGGTGTGGATAGGGGCCAGGGGGGTCTCAGGAGGTGGCAGACGCAGACGGGGACAAGGAGCAGGGAGGTTGGAGGTTCTGAGGGGGGCAGTAAGTGGGTGGGAGTCAGGGCCTTTCCTACCTGGCCCTCCATAGAATTTTGCAACCCCAGTGCAGCCCGCTGGGCCAAAACGTTTGCCCATGCCTGCCCTAGCTGCACATTAAGCCCATTACTTCTAGTCCTACATCCAGTGAACATGGCAAGCAATTGATCACACTCCTCTTTTGAATAGCCCTTAAATTCCCCTCCTCCCAGACCTTCATCTTCCTGTAGCATTCACATGATTGTGCACAGAGATGCTCTTTTATAAACATCCTACTGTTTTCCAAATAATTTCCCATAAGACTGATCAATTTTTTTTTATTTTAAGCCCCTCCCTTAACATTTTAAGTCACCTTTGCCTGTGTTAGCATGAAGATAGCTTTAACTTGTGCAGTTCAGCTGCAGAGTGCATCTTGTTGGCATTTCCTTGTAAGTATCTAACCAGCTATGGTCATTAGGAGATATAACCAGCTAAGCACAGTGAGAACTTGTTAAATTTAACTCTCCTGGCTTTTCCCTGATACTGTAAATGCTTCCACTACTAGAGAAATTTGAGGTTTTTTGTTTTTTTTTTTTAAAAAAAGCAGCAGCCTATTGTTATCCCAAACTATGTAAATCTTGTAATCAGTTGTTTACTGGATGACTTTCTACTCAGTGTGGAAAACTCATGTTCCAATCATGTAGTGCCAGACTGAGGTAAGAGTACCCAAGCTAATCCAAAACAAACATTACCAACAAAATCTATGCCATGCTGACTGACTTCTGGTTCCTGAAGAAATATAACTAGCCTGGTTTACGAAAAATCTGGACCGGCTGATAAACAAGTTTTCCTAGCATCTCCTGGGCCTCAGTAAAAAACTACCCACTTGCACTCTTCCCTTTTGAGCTCAGTTCAGATTTAAAGGGACTTTAGAAAGAGCTACACCAGCAGCTGCTGTTTGCTTTAATCCAGGATAAACAGGCAGCTCACTCAGTGAAAGAGCAATAGTTTTCCATAACAGCCAGTCCATTACAAGGTAATAGGGAAATACTCAAAGCCTTTATTCAAAGGAGAATAATAATTCACGTATACCTCCTAACTCCTAGTTTTGGCTCCACTGCAATCCACGAAACTCCCATCCAGCACTGTAGGTGCCTAAACTCATTTGGTGCATGTGTGTTTCAAAGTAAAAGTGCTTATGTTTCTCCTTCTGGGCATGTGCACTACTGTCTCTTTTTAGGCATCTGGATGCCTGTCTTATGTCTAAAGCCCCAAAGCGATTTATTAACTGGGGGAGAGAGGCATTCAGCTGCTTAAGTGGCAGATGGGACCAGATGTGGGTAGACAGCCTTTGAGCACATCTAACAATTGCATCCCAGTGAAAACCCGCAGGAGGAGTTGGTCGTGCCACTTTGTAACTGTTGGCCCACTGATTAGAGCTCTTGCCTGGGATGTGGGAGACCCAGGCACACTTTTCTCCTCTGCCAGGGGGGAGAAATGATTTCCACAGGGCTCTGCCATCTCTCAGGAGAGCGCTCTCACCACTGAACTATGGAATATTCTGATGTGGGGCTCACTCAGTCACCACCGTGGATAAATACTTTGCCAGTCACTGGGCCAGAGCAGGGGTCTGCAAACTATGGCCCAGGGGCCACATCCGGCCCTTCAGACAGTTTAATCTGGCCCTCAAGCCTCCGTCAGGGAGTACGGTCATGGGCTTGCCCTGCTACACGTGTCCTGTGTCTCCCGGAAGCATTGGCATGTCCCCACTCCAGCTCCTACATGCACAGGCAACCAGGAGCCTCTGCACACTGCCCCTCCCCCAAGCACTACCCTTGCAGCTCCTATTGGCCAGGAACCATGGCTAAAGGGAGCTGCAGGAGTGGCACCTGTGGATAGGGCCCACGCAGAGCCGCCTGGCCTTGCCCCCACGTAGGAACTGAAGAGGGGACATGCTGCTGCTTCCGGGAGCTGCTTGAGGTAAGTGCCACCCAGATCCTGCACCACTGACCTTCTTCTGCACCCTAATCCAGCCTTGATCCCTCTCCCACTTCCTGAACCCCTCAGTCCCAGCCCAGAGCACTCTCCTGCACCCCCAACCCTCATCTCCAGTCCCATCCCAGAGCCTGCATCCCCAGCTAGCCCTCACTCCCTTTCCTGCACCATTAACTCATTTCTGGCTCCATCCCAGAGCCACACCCCCAGCCAGAGCCCTCACCCCCTCCTGCACCCAACCCCCAATTTTGTGAGTATTCATGGCCCGCCATACAATTTCCATACCCAGCTGTGGCCATTACCCCTGGGCCAGAGCATGGAAATGATGCTGTAGCCCAGTGGTTAGGTCTCCCACCTGCAAGGTGGAAGTTCTCAGGCCCAGCTCCTGTGCTCCAGTCACTCTCTTTATTTATCCACAGCAGAACTTAAACAGGAACCCCACATCAGAACATTCCGTAGCTCACTGATTAGAGCATTTGCTCAAGAAGTGGTAGAACTCCATTCAAATCCGTTTTCCCCATCTGGCCATGAGATGGAGGAAGTGAACTTGGGTCTCCCAAATCCCAGGTGAAGGCTCTAACCACTGGGCCAGAAGTTTTAAGGTGAACATCTCTACCTGCTCTTGGCATTTTGCATGTGGCGAGGCAGGTGCCTAACTCAAAAGTGTCAGATATACCTAAGCCACCTGACTACAGGAAAGGGCTTCCTGTTTATGGATCACTAAGCTGACATAGGTGCCTAAATCCAGGCTGAAGGGAAGTGCTTATCTCTGTAAGGGAGGTTGGAGGGAGGCTTATCCCACATGCCGCTCATCAGCATCTCCCATGCTTAGCTTAGGCACTCCTTGCCTACCATGCTGGCTTTTGTAGATTCCATTCTTATGTGCCTCTATCCCCGCAGTAATTGTACAAGGAGCCTAGGCACCGAATGCAGCTTTGTGAATTGCAGTGGTATTCCTGTGGTTTTCTAGGCTTATAAATGTTAGGTGCTGTGACACTGAGCATCATGGATCTCACCCCAAGTTCCAGAGCCACCAGGCCTTGCCTGAGAACACCTTGCCAGAAACTCCTCTCTACATCACAGGAACTCAAGCAGCTCAACTGACTTGCTGAGAGGAGAGAGGCGCCTCTCAAGTAGGCACGTCATAAACCATTTAGGTCTTTATAGGTCAGAGCCAACTCCTTAAACTCCACACAGGAGCCAAGAGACAGCAAATGCAGATCACAGAGCATGAGTGTCACAATATCTCTGCAGCATGTAATATTTCAGTGGGCAGCCGCACTTTGCACAAGTTTGTGCATGTGTATTGATCTCAGGTGTAGCCCCATACACAGTGCATTGCAGTGTCTACTTCTGACAAAAGCCTGGATGATAATAGCGAGGTCCTCACAATTGATAGAAGCTTGTGATCTCCAGGCAAGGTCCAGATAGAAAGACATTCCCAGGTCACTGCTGAAATATGATCATCCTAAAAGAAGTGGGACCAGCTACCCCATAAATGACAAACTTGGGCAACCAATGAGACATACACCCTGCAATCAAATGAGATAAATGGAATAATAGTATCTCTTGCTGCTTTCCCAAACATACCACTATCATTACCTTATGAACCATAGCCAGCTTACCCTCAATATGCCCCACGGCTCAACCAAGCATCATCTGGGCAGAATGAGAGAAAGACAAAATGGGGAGTCATCTGCATATTGATAACACTGTACTCCATGCCTCCTCACTCACCCTTCCTTAGAGCCTAAAATAATGTGGGTGGGGGAGGGAAGAGGTCTAAATGGAGCCCTGTGGAATCCCACAACACAGAACTCTTGAGACAAAAGGGCAAATACTCTGAGTGGTTTCCAAAAGACAGGAATTATGCTCTGAAGAGCACCCCTGCCTACTCCTCATAGGATTTTCCAGCAAATTCACACCACCTTATGATCACCAGTATTGGAGGCAATTAAAATATCTAACAGTATCAGTGTAGACATCTGATCACCACCCCAAGAGGAAAACATCAAACAAGACTACTACAGTCCTGATGCCAAACCTGAGTCTGCTCACAAGTCGGTGAGGTCAAGGAGAATCTGAGGAATCTAGACAATGTGAGTTGTCTCACCAGAATCTTCTCCACCAAATCTTTCCCACAGTCTAACTCAAAAAGGGAAGCTTTGGATTCCAGAAGCACTGGTGCAAAATTGGTGAAGAAACCATCACTCAGCATTGCTAAACTGGCTAATTATGATCTGGTATGGTCGCTAAACAAGTGGCAGAGTGATATGGTAGAACAGTTAAGAAATCTTTGTAGATGGGGTGAGGACTTCTAGTTGTGGCTATACTATACTATTGAGTTTCTAAGAGGTATGAATCAGTACCAAGTGTTAGAATTGATAACATGGTCTTTAATTTTAATCCAAATTACAGACTTACTTATACCCAAGCTCTAAATACAGAGTGAAGTAAATCAAATAGCAGCCTTTTTATAATTCATTCTATTATTAATTTCCTCAATGATCTTTGTAGCTGAGCTTAGGATTCAGAAGTTGTTTCTGCTCTGGACGGTGTGGCTAGCATATGGCACACAGTCCTTTGTAGATAGTCTGCAGCAGGACATGATTTCCATTTACAACAGAAATGGAAATACATTCCATTTTGATGTGTAACAAGGCTGTGCTGAATAGACAGACTACTGAGCTCACATCCTTGTAGGCATTACAAAAAGTACCCTGAACTCTGAAAAGACAGAGAAACAAGATCAGTTTGTGAAGGGAAGGGTCTTATAGTCTATACCAGGGTGGGTAAACTTTTTTGGCCTGAGGGCCACACTGGAGTTCAAAATTGTGTCGAGGGCTGGGCAGGGAAGGTTGTACCTCTGCAAACAGCCTGGCCCCACCCCTTATCCGGGCACAGTGTTTCCATTAACCCAGGAGAACCTCTTGCGGGCTGTGTCTGTGGTGCTGCCCAGAGAGCAGGGGCTGGGCTCACACAGGTTGAGGAAATGCTCCTTTAGCTGAAGTGGAGAGAAGCTGAAATTCAAGGGCCTGGTCCTGACTCCCAGGGGCTTCAGAGATTTAATATTTGTGTCTGTTGCCTAAGTAACAGCAACAGACCCCAGTCATCAGCAGGCAGGGATTGAACCTGGGGCTTTTGGAGCTTAGTGCATGAGCCTCTACAGCATAAGCTAAAAACCACCTGCTTGTTAGATTAATGAGTTTTTCTCTACAACCTTAGCTATCTCTCTCTCCCGGATGCCACAAGATGGTATAGAACCCCACACGATGGACACCTACAACCTGTGAGTACATCACACCCTCCCCTTTCCCCTATAACCACCACTAGCACACAGCAGTCTGCCACTTTCTACACTAAGTGTCCCAAATCCTACAGTAACAAGAGTCAGGTCACTGTGGCCACTGATGTAAAATACTATATTATGTTTTTAATTTGGATAAGTTTAATTTACCTCTGCTACATGCCCTTTTCTTGCCCCGGCCCACTCCCTCAGTCTGAACACACCTGCCTCCTCTCCTGTTTCATACACTCACTCGGATTCCTGCCCCTAGTTCCAAAAGGGCTCAAAGGTTTGGTTTCTCTGTTCTGTGCAGTGGTGTCCAATATGTTTGCCACTAGCCACATAGTTAGGCTATTGAATTGTGGCTAATGCATGTGGCTTTTTTATAATGTAGCTAATAAGAAAAATTCAAAACCACAAGTGTAGCTAGCAGTGTGGCTAGCATCAAATTTCTGTTGGACACTGTTCCTCTCATGCAAAACTGTTTATCCTTCCCCTCTGTCTGGGGGATGTGCCCATCATCCTATTATCTGAACACTCTTGCCTCCTTTAAAAATTATGTTTTTAAACTAGATTTTGTGGTTTCCAAACACTTTATGTATCTGCCTTAAAAAAAGCTGCCTCTAAAAGATCCCCATATAAGCATAGCAGGGTAGCAGCAGTGTACTCAAATGTTCTGTGTAGCAGAGCAGCAACTCACCCCTATGGCACCTCCTGCTGATCGTCCAGGGAATCAGCTCTTTCCAGCCTCTGGAACACCCTCTGCAGCCCAATGTCCTGCTTGTCCCTCCTTGACCTGGTGCCCTCTTCCCTGGGGTGCTGCACCCCTGCAGTACCCCCACAGTCTCACTGGGTCTCCCCTCCCTGGGGAACCACCACCCACTATACCCACCTTGCCTCAGCCTATGGGCTACTGCCAGTCACCATCAAGCCCCCTTTCACTGGAGCCGACTGCAGTCTGTATGAGCCAGTCATCACAGGCAAGGAAGGTTGGCCTGCTGCCTTGGGCTACCTCCTGAAACCCCAGTACCCCTTCTTGGCCACAGACTGGGCCCTGCAGCTTGGGGAGTTGCCCAGCTCCTTTGGCCTTTCCCCCCCAGCCCTGTTCCACTCCAGAAACCTTCTCAAGCTTCCAGCAGCCAAGCCAGTCTGCTCCCACAGCTAGAGGAGAAGACACTCTCTGCACCAAAGTCTGGGCCCTTTTATCAGGGCCAGCTGGGCCCTAATTGACCCAGCCACAGCTGTGGCTGCTCTGCCCCAGCTACTCTCTGTTGCAGCCTCTGCTGCGCTGCCAATATTGAATTCCCAGGATGTGGGCGGGCACAAGCCCGCCCACTTCTAAAGCCCCTCCCCCAGCCAAGCGGGAGGGGCGCTGAACCTGGGCTCAACTAATGCCGGGGGACAACAAATGAGAAAACAGGGACGGGGGTGGGGGTCAAAGGTTCAAAACGAGGGAACCGGATGGGGACACCGAGCAGAGAACCCCGCACAGCGCCCACTGCTCCTCAAAGCCGTCGAGGGAGCCAGTGGACGCCGCCCAGTGGAACTCTGCCCGGAGGCGTGAGACCAGGGATGAGCGGAAGTAGGCCCCACAGTCGCAGAACTCCCCCTCGTCCCACATCCTCCTCCTGGTGGTATAGATGGTGAGCTTAGCCAGGGCCAGGAGGAGGTTGACGAGGAGGTCGCGCGACTTTGTGGGGCCACGGATGGGAAGTGCGAAGATAAAGAGGTGCGGAGAGAAGTGCAGCCAGAACCTTAGCAGGAGGTTCTGGAGGAGCCGGAAAAGGGGCTGCAACCTGGCGCACTCGAGGTAGGCATGCGCCAGGGTCTCCCTCACGCCGCAAAAGGGACAGTCTGGGGGCGTGGGGGTGAACCGCGCCAGGTACACGCCCGTGCTCACGGCTCCGTGAAGGAGCCGCCAACTAATATCCCCGGCGGGCCGTGGGATCAAGGTGGAATAGAAGCTGGCCCACCGGGGCCGCTCACCCTCTCTCGGTGGGAAGTAGTCCCGCCACTTGGTGTCGGGGCGGGACGCGAGGGTGAGGAAATGAAGAGTATGGAGCACGAGCGCGTAGAGATGGTCCCTGGACGCGGTGCGGAACGAGACCGGCTGCAGGGCGTGCAGCCGGCTCGGGGTACAAGAATGGAGAGGCCGGGAGGGCTCGTGAAGCAAGGGCCCGAGTGTCAATTCCGGAGGGCCCGGGGTGAGGGGTGGGCGAGGAGAACCCTCTCGCAGGGCCCGCCGCAGGAAGGCGAGAGAGACGGGAGACAGGGCGTCCCCCACCTCCCGGAGTACGCGCAAGGGGGTCACGACGGCGGAGAGCCCCATGCGAAACGCGAGCACACGGGGATCCACCCAGTCCCCCCTGTCATAGTCCAGGAGGTCTCCGACCCTAGTGACTTCTGCCTGGACCAACCTCCGGCACACCGCGGGAGACTCCGCCACCTGCACACGGAGGCCAGGATTGTGCAGCAGGGGCTCCGCGAGGAGATCCCCTCCCGCGGTGGCCACAAGGGACCTGGTCGCCCCAAAGAGCTTCCAGGTCCGGAGGAGGTCCTGGTAGAAGACCGGCAGCTCCGAGAGGTCTCGCGGAAGACCCCTCGGATGGAGAAAAAAGAGCTGCCGGTCGTATCGGAGCCCCCGGAGGCGGCGGAGGAAGGCACCATAGAGGAGTCTCTGCGGGGCACCTGCACCATAGAGGAGTCTCTGCAGGGCCTGGAGGCGGAAGACGCGGACCTGGCTGCGCAAGCAGATCAGGCCCTGCCCTCCGTCCTCTCTGCTGCGCTGCCTTTCCCCAGCTACAACCCTGTACAGGGCTGCTTTAACCCCATTTCTGCTGGAGTGGAGCAGCTGCCCCACTAGATTCTGCCATAGCATTATAGGTAAAAGATCTTACCTTGCTCCATTGATCCAACATGCAGTTTTGGAGTTTATTCTTTCCTTTTAAGGTCCCCTGAGGAGAATTGGAAGTGCTTTGCTGGGAGCTTTAATGGGTTCCAACAAAGAACAGGGACCCAATGTGCTAGAGGGATTTCTTCAGGTCTCCAGGCCTAACAAGATGCTAGAGGAGCCTCCTTTCCCTCTCCTTTGCACTCCAGTTGCAAGGAAGGAGGCTTGACACCTGCTGTTGGTGAATGAAAAATTGGAAAATAATTTCCCAGGAGAAACCACCAGCTATTCTCCACATAATACACTTCAGCCAAATGGAGCTTTAGGGGTAACACCGGAGACTAATTGCAATGCATCTGCAGTTCTGGCAACACAAAGTGTTCAAAAGGCCAGACTCTGGCTTGGACAAAGCACATCATTTAAAAAGTTTATAAACAAACAAACTACATTTAGTGACAGTTAAGATTGCATCAGCACCCATCCTCTGCCCACAATACCTTTAAAGGAAGTAGTCATCTCAAAGGGACTTTAGCAATGATAACAGTAGAATAACATCTCAGTGCATGGAGAGTGTGTGACAGTCAGATATGCTGAGCTGTTGATATAAGAACACTTAAGATCATCATTGTGGCTTTGTGTGAAAGCCCAAGTGGAGGTGCATGTTGCTCTTCAGTATATATTGGAGATGGAAGGAAAAGCCTTTTGGAGCATTTTATCCATAGCATCGTAGGCAGTGGACGTGAAGGTGGCAAGTAAAGAAACCAACTTTTTGTTTCCACACTGTTAAGGTTTTGGGTGGGTCATGATGGAACCTTAACGGTCACTAAATGAAGCTTTTGTTGTATAGGCATGGCTAGCTCATGTGAGGGGATCAGGAAAGAGAAACTGCATGTGCCTGGGAAGCAAGAGAGACCCTCTGCTGCTGAACCTACTGCAGGCTGTACCAACCCCTGAAGGATGTGAGATACTGTGATATGGCTGAACCCAATCTGCGTCTACAACACTTTATCCCTGGGTGGGAAGGCAGTCTTTCCACCAAGTGCACTTGTGCCTCAGTTTCCTCTGTAGGTGGCAACTTTCTTCCAGTTAGGTGGGAGACTAGAAGAGGTTTAGCCTCCAAGTCTTCCAGAGTAAAATGTCCAAAGGAATCCATCAACATAAAGCCTGTCATCTGCTATCACAGTCTCAATGTCTCCCTGCACTTCTCTAGGCCCACCTATCCTCCCCTTTGTGGAGAGGTTTAGTCCTCCACCCCACTAGGCAATAGTTCAATAGTTCTCATAGCCCTTCCCAGTGCTTGGGCCCTTTGGAAAGCCATTACACTGCTCCTTCCTCTGACATTACCTTGTTCTCTTTTTCCTACCTCTCTCCACCCTCTCCTGAGAGTCTTTGCAATCACTGCAAACAGCTGTGGCCCTTCCTAGGACCAGGTTAACTCTTCTCATGTCAACCCAGCACACTCTCCTCCTAGGAGTGCAAACATCAGTGCACGCTGGCAGACGTCCAGCTCCCTGCCAGCCCAGGGACGTAGCCTCTCACGATCTTTTGGAACCTACTACAGCCAGGAGTGGGTGCGCTCCCCTAGCCTGTCTAACTACTGTGTTTGTCTGGCCTACTAGTGTGAAATATCACACTCATACACCTTCAAACCTACTAATCTGACACCTGCAACCCAGACCTGTGACCAGTGACTGAAATGTGAGACACCTGCATTCTTTTAGTGCTTCACACCTTAATTTATTGCTTATCCCAGTTTTCTTCTCACACATCTCAGCAGGAACATTTGAATATTGAAGGTCAGATTCCCAGTTCAGACCCCTACTGCTTTAACTCCTGGAGTAATTGCTTCTCTGTGGCCTAGCATCAAGAGAGGACTTCACACACACTTTCCCAGTGGGCGACACTCCATTTTCTAGACAGCAGTGGAAGTATTTATTCTAAAAAAAGGCTCTATTAACAAACAGTGCTTTGTAGAACTGATATTGCCTGAATCAGCAGCGGAAGAGCAATGTAGAGCACAGCCTGGAGGATTTCAGATTTCCTGCAAAAGGGGACCCAAAAAAGAACTACCTCTATAAAATGAAACATAATACATTTTAAAATGAATAGAAATCTAGAGCAGGTGCTACCACAGCCCCATAATCGTACATTCTGAGGGCTTATTATTTGCTTTTTGATTTCTGAGCCTGACGGGAGGTCACGTTTTCAGATTCTTCTTCGCCAAACCTCAGAAGACTTGCGATAAAATCACAAGAGTTACAACACTGCATTTGGGCTCCGTAAGGCTAATGTGGAGCGAAGATGATGAATGTAAGCGGGGGCCATGCCCCCTTACTGACACTGAATGCATCTTTGGGCTGTTCCTCTCCCAGAGCGGGGAGAAAGGGGAAGGTCTGAAGAGGTGTCAGGATCCTGAGACTGACAGGGCCCCAGGCCAATGCAGGGAGGCTGGCACTCCCATATGAGGAGTGATTAAAGAGGGTAGGATTTTTTAGCTTGAAAAAGAGGAGACTAAGGGGGGATATGATAGAGGTATATAAAATTATGAGTGGCATGGAGAAAGTGAATAAGGAAAAGTTATTTACTTGTTCCCATAATAGAAGAACTAGGGGCCACCCATTGAAATTAGTGGGCAGCAGGTTTAAAAGTTCTTCTTCACCCAGCGCACAGTTAACCTGTGGAACTCCTTGCCTGAGGAGGCTGTGAAGGCTAGGACTCTAACAGGGTTTAAAAGAGAACTGGATAAATTCATGGAGGTTAAGTCCATTAATGGCTGTTAGCCAGGCTGGGTAAGGAATGGTGTCCCTAGCCTCTGTTTGTCAGAGGTGGGTGATGGATGGCAGGAGAGAGATCACTTGATCTTCACCTGTTAGGTTCACTCACTCCAGGGCACCTGGCATTGGCCACTGTCGGTAGACAGGATAATGGGCTAGATGGACCTTTGGTCTGACCCAGTACAGCCTTTCTTATGTTCTTATGTTCACTCCAACTCAGCTAGATTGACAGGACCGGCAAGTGTGAGCTGGGTTCTGCCAGCACAAAACCAGGGGAGCCAGAGTTGCGGCAGAGCCGACCAGCCCCACCAGCGGGGTGCCAGGGCTGAGCTACAGCAGAGAGCTGTGGGGCCAGAGCCAGGCTAACAGATGCCGGCCATGCCACAAGCAAACTGGAGCTGAGCACAGTGAACACTAGGGAAAGTGAGGGGGGCCCTGGGCACAGGGCTCAGTGGAGGGAGATGGTGCCAGACAAGAGGGCCTTGAAGGCCAGACTGGGAGTAGGGACCACGACCCCAATGGGAGGGCTGATGCTGGGGAGAAGCATCCTGCTACCTGGAGCCTCAAAGCATGAATCCCACCCCCGGGCAGGTCTGACCATTGGCGTCACCGCAGTGCAGCCAGGACTGGGATGTGTAGGGATAGGCTGGGATTAGCCCCAGCGAGTGTAGTTTATGGTGTCCTGTGCCTATCGTGTTGGCTTCTGGATCATTTCACAGGCTCCATTTTTCCTTGATTGGTTTACAGTTGCTGGTTAATACATTGTACGTGGTTTAAACTCAGTGCAATGGTCACTGGATCAGGGAAGTGGCCGGGGAGGAGACAGTACCCCACAGTGGGGAGACCCTAGCCCCAGTCTTGAGCAACCCATAATGAGAATGGGGGTTCAGCTGCCAGTGGTCCTGGCCCAGCCTCTTCAGGATTACGAGGGCTCTGGCACATGGCAGCGAGGAAGAGGAGTTCTCGAGCTCAAGCAAGCATCCACTAAAAATTGTTGAGGTGGAGACTTAGACCCTGACCCCTCTAATTCCGCCTGGAGCGGAACAGAAGTCAGCAAATTCCTGACAATAGCAGGACCATTCCCTGATTACTTGTAGATGACAGTGATATGAAAACTAACTGAGTGTACTCAGGATACTTGATTTACCTGAGTTTTAAACCTGTTCCTGGACTCTGAATATTTGCAAGAATTCCTAGATGTTTAAGGCGAGAAGGGAGCATTTTGCCCATACAGGCTGCCCTCCTGCATAAGACAGGACAGAGAATTTCATCAAGTGATTCCTGCAACAAATCCATCATTTATGATTGAGCTAGAGCATCTCTTCTAAAAAGACAGTGAGCTTGATTTCAAAACTTCACGTTCTGGATAATCCACCAGATCCCCAGGTAAAAATGCATAAGCTCTGGGATTTATGTAGCACCTTTCATCCTAGAGTGCTTCCCAAATACTACAAAATACTTCTACTGGACTATAAAGAGAGATGATTTAAATGCACAAACATTACGAAATTCAGTTGTAAAGGTTGCTGCCCGATTTCCCATTTTTTGGATTCTAGAGAACAGTTAATTCTGTTAAATGCAATTTTAACACAGTGTAGACCTGGAAATCACCCAGCACGTAAATAAGCTAAAAGGCGACGTTGCCTGTTCTACGCTGTCCTCCTATCCCCTCCACTGCCATGAGCGTTGGTAGCCCTTCTCTTCTCCCTCTGCCCTCTGCCTGGAAGTGCTCCCACAGCTCCATCCGGCCTCTGCTGTGGGAAATAAATCCAGCACAAGCTATCCTTGTTCTACAGTGTCTATAACTATGAACAAGTGAAGGTGCAGTAGGAACCTTAACTATTCTATTCCAGTTTTTCCCCATGCTTAGCGCTGTGTAACCTGAGCACCTTTTGAATATCCTCATGTGTTTAAGTTCTCAGCCTTAACATTGTGTTACAAAAAAGTGTGTTATTTAATTTCTTTGGCTATAACTGATCATACAGGGCTGGGGTCTCAGTCTTGGACATTGTCTTTGAGATTCCTTGGGGGAGAAATTATTATTTCTGAAGATCAGAAGAGACAGAATTATTTTACTAGGACAAATGGGTTTACATATTCCCAGAAATGGATGAGACGATTCAAACCCAGAGAGAACTGATTTCCATTTGACAGGTTCAGCCATGGCTGTTCTTCTCCCCTGCTCCATACTGGTGTTGTACAATAAACAAACACAATACTCGCCAACACTGTTAACCAGTGGTGGATGCTCCGGCACAGAAGTGGAGATAAAGTAAGCTGGACTAGAAGCTCAGTACTCTCAAAAAAGGAGCTACCCAAAAACTCAATTTTAACCAAATCCCTTTCTCCTTTGGCATCATTTACTACTTCATGGAATTTGTACAGGTAGGGATCTATGTGTCTGACACTCACTGTACCGCCTGGTCTCCAGGAGTACACCTGCTCATTGTGGTTTTGTTGGTGTTTAATTAAATTGGCCTTCTGGGAGGTTTCCGACTCTTTTGGGTCCTGTTCGTTGGATGTTCTGTTCACTCTCAGTGGAGGTTTCTCCTTTTACTGTCCCACCTACACTATGGACTTTTTCAGAAAAAACAAGGCTTGCTTTGCTGCTGGGCCTTGAAGGATGCTTCCAACCTAATGTAATTTGTTTATCGCTTTAATATATTTTTAGTGTGGAAACTGCACAGCAGAGTTAGGCAGGGAAGAAAGATAGCAGTGATCTCACTGCCTCTGACTGTGCTCTGTTTCAGGTGCTATTATCACTCTATACACATGCTCTGTAAACATGTGTGCACACACACACACATTTTCACTTGTGCACACAGTTCTGAATTCTGCAACCTTCAGCTGACAAATAGGAGGCCAATTCTCTGCATTCAGCTCCCTGTGTCACCGGGCGGAGGGCCCTGGGGAAATAACAGGTTCAGTGCCATATCTCTCTGTTCTTCCTCGGACATCACTAGTCGATAACCCAACAGGTCCATGGCATGCTTGCACACATTTTGCAACTTTGCTATTTTCTGGAAAGACATGTTCTTCCTCCAGGCCTGGGACACATTCACTGCATCTCTGGAGCTGATGTCAAAGGCCTGCGTCCCCAGACCTTTACCATGAGTGATGTTGTACACCCACACTTGAAGTCTGGGTGTGAAGTGGAGCTCTGCAAACTTGTACATCTGTGCAGCCTTTGTGAGGGGATCGTTGACAATATCTTCGTAGCGCACCAGCATGTAGCGGCCTTTGAGGAAGCTGAGAAGGGCCTGGCTGCCTTCAGTGTAAATCCGGATGTGACTTTTACAGATTTCCTGCATCACATTGTAGGGCCCCCACTCCCCTTGGTTCTTCTGGGGCCCCACCACAATGTTACTGTCACGCATCAGAGCAGCCACTGTTTTCTCACGAGAATGGAACACAGCCCTGGGGTCGCGAACCAAGTGAATGATTTTGACATTCAGGGAGGGGTCAGTGAGAAGAGGATAAAGAGCTGTCAGATCAAAGAACCGGACCTCCTTGAGGACTTTATGACTATAGGTCTTACAAGCCTCCTCCACCTTGCTGAATGGGTACCTGCTGCAGAGGGTCTTGCAGGCAGATTTGGAAATGATGTGGTTGCGCTGGAAGACGTCACATGCAGGGGGGGAGCACAGGGCCCGGCTGGTCTCCCACTGAAATAAATCAGATTTATTCCTCTGCGCAGACATGTAGGCATCGAATACAGACGTGTCGCACAGAAAGACAGACCTGATGAGGTCACGGGCTGCCATCTGCAAGGTTTTGGCCCTGTTCTGGTACATGGCTGTCCACACGTGCCAGGCAGGCTCCATCAGGTAGAAAACATCAGGGTGCTGGCTGAAGAGCTGGCCAGTGAAGGAAGATCCTGACCGCCAGGAGGAGAGAATGAGGATGTGCACCTGAGCTGGCTTCTCTTCCTGGCGGGAATAGCTGCTGAGAAGCTGAGAGAGGAAGCAGATGAAAACAATGGACTGAACTGCCAGGACCACTATCACTACTATCTTGTTTGACTTCAGCATGGTGGCCGAGAACCTAAAGGGGTGGGGAGAGAGAGAGAGAGCGCATTAGCATTCTCATTCAGATCGTTGGGTTAACAAACACTGCGGGAAGCCAGGGCTGGGCTTCAGAGGAAACCGCAGCCCCCCAGTTCTGAGAACAGCACGCTGCCTTGCCAGCAGTGACATTCTGGCAGCAAATTTGAATGATCCCTGGTGAAAGTAGATAAAAGGGGCTGTGGGCCTGTTTGTGAGCCCACAGACTAGGCGAGAGTAGGATTGAATGCTCTATATACCCACCTAGCTCTGCTGTAAGTCCCAGCGGCATCCTTGCTTCTAACCCTTCTCCAGAGAAAGGGAAATCACATTTTTTTCCCTTTTCCTTCTCAAGAAGGGATTTATGCAGCCCCCGAGGAGCCAAAGGATTTCCCTCAACAGGGACTTGTCCATTTTTTTCAGCCTTGCCCTGGATTGAATTTCCCAGCTGGTGGGAGAGAGAGAAGCCTGGACAGAAGGGAAGCCTTTGGTGAGGCCCAGACAGCTGCATGGTGCAAAGCAGCTGCATCACAGCTGGAACTGGGAGCTCCTAGCTACGTCCTGGCTAGTGCCCCCCGGGATGGTCTGTTTCTAATGATACTGACCTAATGGTTGTTGTTATTGCAATCCGACCTAGAGACCCCAGCTGGGCTGTGTGATGTAATGAAGGAAGGCATTGTAGACACAGAGAACAAGATGACAATCCCTGTCTTGAAGAGATTACCATCCAGTGAAATCTGAGAGACATCGGGTGGATGCAACAAACAGGTGAAGGAGCCCTCACTGCTGATTATAACTGCAAAAAAATAACTACTTCTCACAGTCCTCTGGGAGACAGGGATCTAGCATTATTCTAAGTTTACAAATAGAGGAACCCATGACCTTCTCAGAGCTTCCCTTATATACTGGTATCTGCACCATGATTTCCTAACCGTCCCCCTTCCCATCTTGTGCTCAAGCCCCTGGCACATACTACCAAGTACAACCTCACAGGTATGTCTGTAAAGTGCCCAGATGTCTCATTTTTAAACAGATTGTCCCTGAAATTTGGAGCCTTGAAAGAGACCAGCAGTTTCCTTTGCTCCCATCCTGCAGGGCTACGGCAATTCAGGGATGCCATTTGCTCCAGGCCAAACTGTTGGTGGCAGCAGCACTCCCCAAAAAAGGCTCACACCAGCCACATAACTGACTACCAAGGCCCAGCCGGTGATGCCAGAGCTGCCGTGGGGCCAGGAGCAGCAGGGTTTGTCTGCCCTGGTCGCAGCGCAGGAGGCTACGGATGAAGAGGGAACTAGCTCCCCAATGGCAAGGAGTCAGGCTGCTGTGAATGGTTTATTGTGCCCCAGGGTCACGGGCAGGATCTGAGGCTCTGGCTCTTGCATTTTAATGAGAAAGGATTAAAGTATCAAACACCCTTTATGCATTGTGACGGAGTCAGACCAGAAGGATATAGGAAAGTGCTGGAAGGCAGGTATATCAGCCTCAGGATGTGCAGGACCTTGTTCCCTGGATAGCCAAACAAAGGCTACTCCAGACCAATCAAGACACCTGGGCCAATTAAGAACCTTCTAGAAAGGAGTAGAAACAGCTAGCCTAATTGGGACACCTGAAGCCAATCAGGGACTGGCTGAATCCAGATAAAAACCTCCCAGTTAGTCAGGTGGGTGTGGGTGTCAGGAGCTGTGGAAGGAGGTTGTGCTGTTGGTGACACTGAGTGGTGGACAACATATCATCCAGAAGGAAGGAGGCCCTGAGATAAGGGTGAAATGGAATTTGAAGAAGCAGGGACTGCTGTGGGGAAGTAGCCCAGGGAATTGAATTGTGTTTTGTGGATAAAAGGTCAGCTATCTTAGCTGATACTATTAGGGTCCCTGGGCTGGAGCCTGGAGTAGAGGGCGGGCCTGGGCTCCTCCCCCCCTTTTTCCACCTTTCATACTGGCCTGTGATGAAGGTAACTCACTAGGTGGTGACTCTTGCCAATTATACTGAGAAAGGGAGGTCACTCTGGGGCCTAGATGAGTTTCTGAGGCCCCTAAATCTGCCAGGAAGCACAAGGCCCACAAATACAAACTTGGAGCTTTGTCACAGTATAAACAAGGGCAGCTTGGGAACAGGGTCACCAGCACTGCTGTCACTTCCACATAAACTGAGCATCTGCCTATCTCCCCGCCTTGAGTGACAAGCATCACCACTTCTGCTGCTAGCTATCCATGAGGTCAGTCCCTCAATTAACCCCCTATCCTGAGAGACAGGGATCAGCCTGCAGCTAGACCCCCTACCCTGAGCAACAGCAGGACCCCTTCCTGCACCCTGAGTGGCAGGCCCATTCTCACAGGTAATCTGTCACCTTTGCCACCTGGCACACACTACCCTATCTGCTGACCTTACAGAGGAGCTGGTAGGGTAGGGTGTGTGTTTCCTCTTCCCAGCTGATCTGGGGGGGATGAGGAAACCAGAAACTCTTCATAATCAGCTCCTACCTTGAAATGGCTGCCCCAGCTGCTAGGCAGGGCTCTCCAGGTGGAGGAGCAGGGGCAGCCAAATGAACATGCTCACTTGAGAAGGACCCACTGCACTCAAAGCTGCACCCTAAAATGAGGCTTTGTTTACATGAGAAAGGGGCACCCTAAGGGGTGACTTAAAACCAGTTTAATTAAACCAGTGTACAGGGCTGTGGGGACACTTGTAGTGAAGTGTAAAGTAGGCTCATTTCATTTAGCAAAACTCAAGAAGGGATTAACTTTAGCTAAACAGAACTATGAGCATCCACACAGCCTTCTGCACCCATTGAACTAAGTTAGTTCAAAAGTCATAGTGGCGGTTAAACCAGTACAGCTCTGTTGTGTAGACAAGTCCTGATAGTGACGCAGTTCCTTTCTGTTAGTGAGATAGTCAACGTAAGAGCCTGCACAGGTCCCTCTTTCAGAGTCCTAGGCGTCAGCATATAAGACGTGATGAACAAGCTAAGACGTCTTAGGACAGTGGTTTTCAAACTGTGGGTCGCAACCCAGTAGTGGATCACAGAATGCAAAGCACTGAGTCGCAGAACCTCTGATTAGCACCACCAATGGGACCATTAGAAGTCCCGTCGGCGGTGCTGCCCAGCTAAGGCAGGCTAATCCCTACCTGTTCTGACACCGCACTGTGCCCTGGAAGCAGACAGCAGCAGGTCCGGCTCCAAGACAGGGGGCCCAGGGGGCTCCGTGCACTGCCCTCACCCTGAGCACCAGCTCTACACTCCCATTGGCCAGTTCCCAGCCAATGGGAGCTGGGGGAGGCAGTACTTGCGGGCGAGAGCTACGCAGAGCCGCTTGCATACCTCCGCCTAGGAGCTGGACCTGCTGCTGTCTGCTTACGGGGCACAGCGTAGTCTGCAGTGCCAGGACAGGCAAGAAGCCTGCCTCTGCACCCCCACTGTGCTGCTGACTGGGAGCCACCCAAGGTAAATCTGTACCACAACCCCGCCCCCCAATCCCCTTTCCCAGCCAAGAGCCACCCCAAACCCAGAGCCCCTTCTTGCACCCCAAACTCCTCATCTGCAGCCCCACCCCAGAGCCTGCACACCCAGCTCAGAGCCCTGACTCTCCTGCACCCCCAAGCCTGACTGCCCTGAGCCCCCCAAACCCAGAGCCCCCTTCCACCCCAAACCCCTCATCCTTGGCCCCACACCAGAGACTGCATCTCCAGCCCAGAGCCCTGACTCCCTGCTGCGTCCCAGCACCCTTCCCCAGGCCAGATTCCCCTCCCACACCCTGAACCCCTCATTCCCAGACCCACCCTGCAGCCCTCACCCCTGCACCCCAACCCTCTGCCCCAGCCCTGAGCCCCTCCCGCACCCCAAACCCTTCATCCCCAGCTCCATTGGGTCGCAGACATAAAAACATTTCCTCAACTGGGGCACTAGGAAAAAAAAGTTTGAAAACCATGGTCTTAGGAGACGGCACAGCCTGGGGAAAGGCCCCCGGCATGCTCCACATGCTGGCGTGTCCCAGTGGGTTGTGTTGGAGGAGCTTTGCCCCCTATGTTAACATTCTTAATGCGTTCCTTCTAGCACATAAAGGAGGTGAAGCTTCCAAAATGAAACATGAAAATCCAAATGTCTCCCCTGCTCAACCAGATCCCTTGGTGTTTTCCAGAAAAAATGTCTCCTTGGGTCCTACTCCATGTACCCAAGAGGTGAGGGTCAACCTAATTCTTATGGGAACAAGCACACTGATGAATCTACACGGTGAGCTGATCTCCGAGAGGAGATGAACTTTCTGTAGAGGCTGCCCCAATGATGGCCAAAGAGGAGTGGGTACACAGGGGCCTACTTGCTTGAGGTGGATGCAAGCTTTGGTTAAGCAGACCTTAGTCTTAGAGATGGAGAAATTTGGGTGAGTACCTGTGCAGTGAAGGTATGTTTCTGAGCAATCTCCCTCAGTAATAACAAGGTTAGCAAACAATGAAAAGTGTGCAAACAAAACAAAGGTGCAAACAATGAAATGTGTGCAAAGCAAAGATGCAAACAATTAAAAGAGTGCAAACAAAGCAAAGGTACAAACATACATGGGACATAAAGTGCTTGAAAACAAATGTGTACAGGAGATGTAGCATTCTATACATGGCTCCAGATTTTCCATCTGGAGCGTTCACAGAAAAACTCAGCTGGGTTTGAGCCAACGGTCTCTTTCTTTGCAGCTCCTTTCCCTGTGAGTGCCTGGTTTTGATAACAGTGTTTTATGTTTTTCTTTGTCTTCAAGGATCCCCAGACACTCCATGTGCTATGGGCCTACTCCTGCCCCTAGATGGAGCATTGATTTAAATGGGAAATCAATCAGGCTTTACACACATGCAGGGATCACTTGCCCCACTAATGAAATCCAGCCACCTCTGAGGTGAAACGTGGCAGCTGTTCACCATGGTACAGCGATATTATCCTCTCCTGATACCACTGAAGAGAGAGCAGTGGCACACGGAACAGAAAAAGACTGTTCCACAGCTAGGATGCTCCACCCAGTACAGTTCACAACAGCACTGCACTACAAGCTAGGACAGGAAGTGAGGAAGACTCAGGTCCCAGCCACTGTGGGGCCTAGCACATTGCGGAACATTGAGGACATGACCCGTCTCTGACAGTTGTTGTAGACATGTCAATCCCAGGACATTAGAGAGACAAAGGAGGTGAGGGAATATCCTTTATTGGGCCAGCTTCTGTTGGGGAGAGAGACAGGCTTACACAGAGAAGAGCTCTGTCTTGAGGCAGAAGTTGTTCCAGTAAAGGGTGTTACCTCACCCAGCTTGTCTCTCTACTACCCCTCTGAGCCACCTGCAGCCCCGGGCCTCTAACTCCACATTGCAGCATTGGTGCCAGAGCTGATTGGGAGGGGACAGTGCCCAATGCCCTCCACTCCACAGTGGGGCATTGGTGTCATGATGGCTTAGAGTGAGAGCACCCCCTAATGAGTCACCCACATGCTCCAGGCAGCACCTGGCTTTTCCTAGAGATCTCCCATCAGGCATGGGTCTGACAGTTCTGCTTAGGTTCAGCGACTCCATGGCCAGAAGGGAGCACTGGGATCATCCAGTCTGGCCTGCTATGTAACGCTGGCCAGAGACATGCCCCAGGATAATTCCTGCAGATCTCTTAGAAGAACACCCAGTCTTGATTTAAAGATGCCCAGTGATGGACCCTCAGTAAGTTGTTCCAATGGTTAATCACCCTCACTCTTGGACAGAGAACTGGTCTGGCTACAGACATAGAACGGTCTCTTTCTGTTCAGTGTGCCACTACTCTTCTCAGTGCTAGCAGGAGAGGACAGGTGCTTGCACCATTCAGCTCTCTTGCCAAGTTAGACTGACCATGTGCTTGGGCACTGCCCTAGAGCTGTCCCCTGCTTTTGAGCACTGACTCTAGCACTGGCTTGCTAGCTGGTTGAAGTGACCCAACTCAGGAGGGCCCCAGTGGCTCTGGTGAGAATGTGCACTCCTGCATCCATGCAAGGACTGGATTTTGCAGGAAACACAGTGAGGAGAGAATCATTTATCCAGAGCTGGAAGATATTGGCCCACGCATCCGGGGCTTCAACAGCGATTGACAGGCAAGTACACGAGCCCAGAGTCTCACCTGCCACTTCTCCAGAGGTGTAACTAATTCACAATACAGACCCTCTTGCACATTCCTTCCTTGTTACGTATGATGCCACTGGGTCTGGCACTGGTCTCAGGGTATGGGGCTGCAGAGAGGCTGCATTTTCTCCTTTTGAGCTCCTTCGGGAACAGGACTTACATCCATGATGTGATGAGCACAGTTCCTTCTGCAGGAGCCAAGCTGGCATGGGCCCCCATTACACTTCAATGAAAGTGCGTTGTTCTTGCCAAGTAGCTGCTTTTCAGTGTCCAAGCCCAATTTAATAATAATCTGCTGGGAGTTGGCATCATGTCCATCAGAAGCGCAGTGTTCCTGCCCAGCAGGCAGAGGGGGGGAAAGGTCCTGGCTGAAGAGTCTGAGGGTTGTCCTTAACTTCCCATCGTATTGTGGTTGGGCACTGAAGGTGGCCACAGCACTTCTGTGCTCCTTACCTGCCTGGAGAGGCCTGCCACTTCCCACTCTTCTGAAGGACTTATGATGTTTCTAAATGGCAAATTAAGATGTGATTGGCACCTGGGTAGGCCTCCCCCTGCTATCTTCAATCTAGCTAGCATGGGTGACAACAGTAGTGAAGACATGACAGCACAGGCTTACACATGGCTAGCAACCCAAGTATGGACCCAGGGTACCAGGCAGGCTTGTACTGGGCAGCTAGCCCATGCTTAAGTCCTTGCAGCTACAATTTCACTAGTATTGTTACCCATGCTCGCTAGAGGAATGTGAGCGTGGGTGTGACTAGCCATACTACTGTTACACCTTAATTTGTGCTGTGGATGCACCCTGTGTGTGCTGGAGGCAGTGGGGACTGAGAATGAAATCCAGGCTGCCTGCCTGCAATATCAAATAACAAAGTCAATATTTCTGCACTCAGCAGCTTGGCAGTTCTAGATGCAGCTCACAGGGATCAGGCAGCCCCAGCCTCTCCCCACCCCAGAATTGAAGGCATGCTCCAGATTGAGTCACTCAAACCCTTTAATCAGGCTGGAGAAAGGGCCTGGCCCTTACCTTCCTGGCCAGGGGCAGCTCCATGCACCTGCGCACCAAGCGCATGCCTGGGACAGGAAGCCGCGGGGGGCGCCCAGCCGGTAGTGGTCAGGGCGGCAGTCAGGTGGCCTTAGGTGGTGTTTCTGCAGGAGGTCCGCCGGTCCCGCGGATTCGGCAGCAGGTAAACCGAAGCCTGGGACCCATGGACCACACGCAGAAATGCCGCTGACTGCCGCGCTTGGGCAAAACACAGAGCTGCCCCTGCTCCTGGCATCTCCATTTGCACCCGTCCTGATGCCCAATATTCTGTAAATTGTTATGATTTATTTACCTCTTACTGGGTCACAGGCCTCCATCCCCCACAGCCCAGGCCTCTTTCCTGCTCTGGGCTCTTCTTACACTATAATTAGAAGGGCTGAGTATTACCATTGGGTGTCCAACATTTTTAGTGCTGTACAAACATTGTCTAATTGTTTGGGGTTCACAGTTTCGGCTGAGCCTCACACACACACGCATCGAGCATCAAGTGAGCTTCAAAGCCTTACACATGCTGGATAATCCCAGTGGTGACAGCGTCTCATGTGCCACGATTACTGATAAGTTGTGGTATGGTAGTGCCTGGGGCCAGTCGAGAACAGCAGCGTGCTCGGTGCTGCACAGACACATAGCAAGAGACAGCCCTGCCCCTTCCAGGCGCAGACTAGGCAGAGAAGGCAGATATGGGGTGGGACAAAGGGACCCAGCACATGCAGAGCCAGGGTTTACATACAGCATGTTAGTGCCACCTTTGAGGGCTGTGTTTTTAATTCTTTGGGCAGTGAACAGTTCAACTTGACCTGTTGTAACACCTGGGGCCTAGCAGGCTTTCCCCAGCTGTAAGCTCAGGTACTGGAAAGTAGGTAAAAGTTTATAAAATAGTCCTCCAACAATAAATATTGATGGGAATGGTGCCAAAGAGCCGGCTTGCATGTCAGCCCCTCACACAGCCTTTGCACGGATGCCTCACACACCAGGCCTGATGGTCGGAGTGTAGGGTTGTCAGCTTTGATTGGCTGAATTCCTGGAGCTTACATCACATGACATATCTTTAATTAAAGATTAATCCTTAAGACTTCAGGACAATCCTGGAGGGTTGGCAACCCTTTCAGAGCAACTGAGCACAGGCTGTTCCCAGTGTCAGGGTGGGCACTCAGCACCTAGCAGTCAGGGATCCCAGACATGGACTATGTTCATCCAGAAATCCGTTCGATTATTTCCAAAGAGCTTAGTCTGACCCCCCTTCCCTTTAAGACACTCATACATTCAGTCAAGTTAAATTGTGAAGGCTCCTCACGTCTTCTTGCCTGGCAACAATAGCCCATGTGGCCAGCGGTCACCCTCTTTGTTCCCCTATGTTCGCCCTTTTTGGTTTTCTGGGACCTCGCCCTCCTCAAGGCTTTCTCTATGGGTACGTCTATACTGCCCACCCTTCCGGCAGGCAATGTTCAATGTATCGGAATTTGATTTATTGCATTGCGCCTGAAGTGATAAATCGATCCCCAAGAGTGCTCCCTTCAACTCCGATACTCCCGCTCCGCGAGAGGCGTAACCAGAATCTGATGGGGGAGCTGCCGCACGCCGTGGGGACCGGTATGTAATTCAAACTAAGGTACTTTGACTTCAGCTACCCGAATAGCATAGCTGAAGTTGCGTATCTTAGTTCCAACTCCCCTGCCCAGGCCAAAGATAATTGCTAACAGTTCTGAGATTGCTTCAGCTAGTTCCTGAAGTAACCTAGGATGAACTTTATCAAGCCCTGCCAACTTACATGCACCTAACTTAACTGAAAAGTCTTTAACCTGGACTTGTCCTATTTTGGCTTGCATTTCTTCCCCCTTGCAATTAATACTAATTGGGTTGAGTATTTGGTCACCACTACCATTAACCTTTTTAGGGAAAACTGAAGCAAAATAGGCATTAAACACTTCTGTTTTTTTGATGTCATCTGTCATCAGCTCTCCTTCCGCCCTAAGTAGAGGGCTTACATTTCCCTTCATCATTCTCTTTCTCCTAATCTATTTAAAGAACCTTTTCTTATTGCATTTTATGTCCCTTTCTGCGTGTAACTAATTTCCTGCCTTAGTCTTTCTGATTTTGTTCCTGCATGTGCTATCCTTTTGTTCTCATCTTTAGCAAATTGTCCATGTTTCCACCTTTTGTAGGATTCCTTGTTGATTTTCAGGTCATTAAAGAGCTCCTGATGGATCCATATAGTAATTTAGTATCATCTGCAAACTTTGCCACCTGTTTACCCTCTTTTCTAGATCATTATGAATATGTTGAATAGCACAAGTACAGTACAGATCCTTAGGGGACCCTGCTATTTACCTCTTTCCATTGTGAAAGCTTACCATTTATCACTAAGCCCTTTTTTTGCTGTCTCGTAACCAGTTACTGGTCCATGAGAGAAGCCTTCTCTCTCATCTCATGACAGCTCACTTTGCTTAAGAGCCTTTGGTGAGAGACCTTGTCAACGGCTTTCGGAAAGTCCGAGTACTATATCCACTGATATCCCTTGTTCACATGCTTGTTGACACCCTCAAGGAATTGTAATATATTGTAATATATTTTCCTTTACAAAAACCATATTGACTCTTCCCCAAAATATCATGTTCATCTATGTGTCCAATAATTCTGTTCTTTAGTATAGTTTCTACCAATTGGCCTGCTACTGAAGTTAGACTTACCACTTGTAATTGCCAGGATTGCCTCAAAAACCTTTTTTAAAAATCCACATTACATCAGCTACCTTCCAGTCATCTGGTAAACAGGCTGATCTAAGCAATAGACTACATACCAAAATTAATATTTCTGCAATTTCATATTTGATTTCCTTCAGAACTCCTGGGGGAATACCATCTGGCCCTGGTGACATTAAATTAAACTATCTATTTGTTCCAAAATCTCTTCTATGGACACCTCAATCTGGGACAGTTCCTCAGATTTAGCACCTAAAAAGAATGGCTCAGGTGTGGGAATTTTCCTCACAGCCTCTGCAATGTAGACCAATGCAAATAATTTGTTTAGCTTCTCTGCAATAGCCTGGTCTTCCTTGAATGCTCCTCTAGCACCTTGATTACCCAGTGGCTCCACTGATTGTTTGGCAACCTTCCGGTTTCTGAGCTACTTAAAACAATTGCTGTTAATTTGTGTGTGTTTTGGAGTTGCTCTTCAAATTCTTTTTTGCCCTAATTATACTTTTACACTTTATTTACCAGAGTTTATGCACCTTTCTATCTTTCTCTGTAAGCTTGACATGACATTTTAAAGGATGCCTTTTTGCCCCTAATCACCTGTTTTACTCTGCTGTTTAGCCATAGTGAATTTTTTAGGTTTTCTTACTGTTTTTCTGTTTACATTTATTTGGGGTATACATTTAGTTTGAGCCTCTATTATGGTGTTTTTAAACAGTTTCCATGCAGCTTACAGGCATTTCACTCTTGTGACTGTTCCTTTTAATTTCCATTTAAGTAGCTTCCTCATTTTTATGTAGTTTCCCTTTCTGAAGTTAAATGCTACTGTGGTGGGCTTCTTTGGTATCCACTCCCCCCATAGATGTTAAATTAATTATTATGGTTGCTATTACCAAGCAGTTCAGCTATATTCACCTCTTGGATAAGATGCTGTTCTGCACTTAGGACTACATCAAGAATTGCCTCTCCCCTGGTGGGTTCCAGAACTGGCTGCTTCAAGCAGCAGTTGTTTGTGATGCCTAGAGATCACAGGAAAGGGAGGCAGTTCCCCTAAATTAGGAGTGAAGGGACGGTAAGTGAAGTCTCCAATCTGAGCAGCCAGGGAGAGGCATGTATTTTGTGTGCATTAAAGGTTGACTTTTCAACCTGAAATTCTCACGTACATGTCGGCAGAAGAGTAAAGGGGAGATAAAAAGTTAAAAGAGACTAAAACCATTTTTTTCCAAATTTCATGATGGGGGGGGCAATCAAAATGATTATTTCGGGTCTGACTCATGATTTTTGATTTCTTGAGACTGGCAATATTGCAAACTTCCGACTCAAACTAAAAATGAGATTTAAAGGGCCACTGTCAGGTTAAAACTCATAATAATCCTTCCCCTCAAATAACTCCCCCTGGATTTCTAATAGCACTGATTATTCTGGAAAGAATTTCTCAATCTAGTTTACTCTCCTGGGAGTGGATGATGGGATGGATCACCCCCAAAATTGCGCTCTTCATTGCCTCTGAAGCACCTGGCAGTGGCCACTGTCAGAAGAGAGGACATTGGGCTAACTGGACCTTTGGTCTGACCCAGTCTGGCCGTTCTTCTGTTCCTAAGAGGGAGGGATAGGCTCACTCTCTCAGAATGTCCTTTAACTTGAATGCGGACAAGAGACAGCAAGTTCCAGATACAGAAGGAAGGGGATGGTGACTGGGAGAGTCATGTGTGTCCCTGCCACTGGGGCTGGGAAAGGCTGCCCCCCTGGTGTTGGAGAGATATGCGGGAAAGAGCAGAGACTTCAGCAGAAGCAGCCCCTTGGACAAGGGAGCTGGAACAATGTGTATAGTGAGGGTGCTGAGAGCCACTGGTCCAAACTGTAAACCCTGCACAGAATGCAAACGACATCAAGCCAAGGGGTGCAGCAGCTCCCCTAGTTCTAGCACCGATGCCCTTGGACGCTCCCAGGGAACACAAATTGCAGGTCAAATGGAAGATTTTCTTCTAAGCACTTCCCATCACCCCCACCCCACCCTTCTGCCCCAGCAAACAACTTACTTCTGCCCTGCCCTCCTGCTACACTGCTCTGCTTACTCAGTGGAGCTCTGTCCGACAGGCTAGAGGTGAAATTAAATATCAGCTCTTTATGACACTGTACAGCTGCACGTACTAGGAGGAGGATGGTCAGAGATCAGTGTTGTCCATTCAGCTTCCAAGTAGAGCCTTTCCCATTTATGATATAGCCTTAACAGATCTAGAAGCCAGTGTGGTGAAAGCAATACCAATGAAGACAGCACCCATCTAGGGGAGACCCACCTTCTACCACGCAGAGGGGAGAGCACCACGGTGTTTGTGAAGTAAAGGATCTGACAGACATTGCCTACTCCAAGGCAGGCTGGATCCCTCCCCCTCCACAACCCAAAGCTTCTGTTCTAGTCTGTCTAGGTTCTTACATCCAGTCCACACCACCATACCCGCCCATGGGCCAGCTCCTCAATGGCATGACACCGATTTGTACCACCTGAGAGTCTGGCCCCACATCTGCTAGTTAAACCCGTGCAACCCTCTACTGAGAAAATGTGGTTGGGACGACGGCAGTGCTGAGGCACCCCACTTTGCACTGGCTTTTTTTTAAACAGTTGCTTCCTTCTCATTCCCATCTGCATCTGTTGGGTCCAGACGTTTGCCTGTTGTATATGCCAAAGACACGCAACTTAAGTGGCCTCTTCACTCCCAGCAAATTTGCATCCCCGCCTCTTGCCCTGGTGCATGCCTGCCTGAGCAAAGCACTCCTTCAGCAGCACTGCCCAAGGAGTGAGCCCACCCTGACATAGGCACCATGAGCAGCAGCTGTGGCTATAGGCTGCGTGTTACCAGGCACATCCTATCTAGCTGATCTTATCTCCAGGCTGACTGCCACCTTTGCTCTGCAATGACACCTGCAGCAAATGCCAAATCTTTTTCTCCCCAACAAGCACTTTTGCTCTTTCTCCTGTGCCGCACTTATGAATGGGAAAAGCTCCCAGTCCAAATCCATAAAGCCATCCTTTTATCCTCCTTCACATTCCTCCTTCAACTCACCTCGGCCATAATGCCTACAAGACAGTGTAGCCTGATGGGTAGGCAGAGAGCTATCTATACTTGCATTTTATATGGCCACCCGTATAAAATTATGAGTGGCGTGGAGAAAGTGAATAAGGAAAAGTTATTTACTTGTTCCCATAATAGAAGAACTAGGGGCCACCCATTGAAATTAATGGGCAGCAGGTTTAAAAGTTCTTCACCCAGCGCACAGTTAACCTGTGGAACTCCTTGCCTGAGGAGGCTGTGAAGGCTAGGACTATAACAGGGTTTAAAAGAGAACTGGATAAATTCCTGGAGGTTAAGTCCATTAATGGCTATTAGCCAGGCTGGGTAAGGAATGGTGTCCCTGGCCTCTGTTTGTCAGAGGGGGGTGATGGATGGCAGGAGAGAGATCACTTGATCTTTACCTGTTAGGTTCACTCACTCCGGGGGCACCTGGCATTGGCCACTGTCAGTAGACAGGATACTGGGCTGGATGGACCTTTGGTCTAACACAGTACAGCCCTTCTTATGTTCTTCTCCCTACAGAAACTGAGCACCGGAGTATCCTGCTCTAATCACTACTGCTGGCCTTATCACGAGGCGAACTGAGGCAGCCACCTCAGGTGGCCAGACTGTGTGTGTGGGGAGGTGCCACTAGCACCCAGAGCGTAGAAAATTCTGTCTGGTGCTGGTGCATATGTATTCTCTCTGCTCTAGGTGCACAGCGATGGGGGAGTGCTGGGCTGGAGGGAGGAGAGCACAAGAAGCATAACAGGTGGTCAGGAGCAAAGGTGAGAGGGAAGAACAGAAAGCAGCAGGTGCTACAGGGAGAGAGAAGAGGAGGAGCCTCCTGTGTACCTCTCCCACCCTCAGGAGTCTGGACTGATTAATACCAGCTTCTCAGGGAGCTTCCTGTTTCCTGCCTCTTCCCTGAACCCACTTGAGGAGAACAGGCAGTCAACTGAAGTAATAGGAGCCAGTTAGGCCCTTAAGATGCTGATATCTTCCCTCACTCAGGCCCTGCTACCAGCCTGCTTATTTGTCCCCTTCAACTGAGTGTTGAGAGCCACTATAGCTGGCACAGAACAGCAGTCATGAGTGAAGGAAGAAAACGCCCCTCTGGGGCAGCATTCAGAAAAAGAAAGCAAGCAAAGGAAGCTTTTCTCTCTGAGGAAGGAGCTCTCCTGAGATACATAGACACAAATGTTCACAGTGAGCCTCCAACCCCAGTGAGGATGTGAGTGGTGAGGAGATGCCTGATCTTCCAATTAGTCAGAGTGCAGGTGACCTGGCAGTTACTCAAATGGATGTAACCGTGCACATTCCAGAAGAAAAGTGTAGATCAGAGAAGAGTGTGGGGGAGGCACAAGAAACAGCTGCTGTTGAGTTTAGTTCTCTATGTCTAGATGATCCAGGACTATGGACCCACTTGAGGGGTAGCCTGAGGAACTGCCTTGTACTGCATGGGCCACAGGTGGTGAAAAACTTCATGTTCCCCAAAGACAATGAAAATAGAAGTTTCCATCCAACACATTACTGGCATGAAATCCTGAATAGTGACAAAGTGGAGAAGCCATGGGTTATGTACTCAAAACCCAGAATGCTGCATACTGTGTTTGTTACAAACTCTTCCAGTCTAATGTTCCAGCCATATTGGGTTCTACGAGAATAAAGGACTGGAAAAATCTGGCTAGAAATCTGGCATGCCATGAGAAGGCAGCAAATCACTAGAGAGCATTCCACTGTTGGACAGAGCTGGAGATGACACTAAGGTGAAAGGCTACCACAGATGATCAGCATCAAGAGAAGATTGCATCAGTCTCTTCTGGCAAAACATTCTGAAAAGGCTCATTGCCACTGCAAGAATGCTTGCTACCCAAAACCTAGCACTGTGTGGCACTTCAGATCAGTTGTATGTGCCAAAAAATGGAAACTTCCTTAAAATTGTGGAGATGATGGCTGAGTTTGATGCTGTACTCTAAGAGGATCTAAGAAGAGTCACCACCCAAGAAATGTACGCACGCCACTACCTTGGGAAAACAATTCACAAGGAGATCACACAATTACTAGCAACAAAAGTCAAGCATAAGATTATGACAGATCTGAAGTCAGCAAGATATTACTCTGTTATTCTGGAGTGCACACCTGACATCAGCCATATGGAACAAATGACTTTAATGGTGCATTTTGTAACAACAACAGAACCTGGTGAAAATGTCCCTGCAATGGTGACTGTCAGAGAGCATTTTCTAGGATTTACTGACATTGATGATACTACAGGAGCTGGTATGAGAAATGTGCTTCTTAAAAAGCTGGAAGATACGGGAGTTGCAATAGCTGACAAGAGAGGTCAGGGCTACGATAATGGTGCCAACATGAGAGGAAAGAACAAAGAAGTGCAGCTCCTTGAGCTTTTTTTGTCTTGTGCAGTTCTCATTCATTGAACTTGGTGGTCAGTGATGCAGCATCAGCTTTTAGTGAGGCTGCTGAATTTTTTAATTTAATTTTTCTCTATATCAACTCATTGGCGGCAAATTTTGAAGCAACATCTGGGAACATCCTCTCTAATACTGAAACCACTGAATGCCACATGATGAGAAAGTCGAGTGGAGGCAATAAAGCCTATCAAACACCAAATTGGGAAGATAGATGATGCCATAGCTGCCATTATAGAGGATGATGCTCTGACAGGAATTGTTCATGGGAGAATAGTGGCAGAGGGAAATGGGAGTCACCAGAAACGTATGTAACTTCAAATTTCTGTGTAGCTTAGTGTTGTGGCATGACATACTGTTTGAAATAAATGTTGTAAGCAAGAGACTCCAAGGCGCTGACCTTGATATATCTGGAGCAATGGAACAACTGGACAAAGCAAAGTCATACCTACAGTCTTACTGGTCAGATGAGAGATTTCAAAAGAGTGCACAGAAGTTGGCAGAGGAACTTCACACTGAAGATATTTTCCCACCCATTCAAGAATACAAATCACCAAAGAGAAAGACATTTTGATTACAAGGCACGGGATAATCCCATAAGAGACCCCAAACAACAATTCAAAGTTGAATTCTTTAACCATTGCTAGATTGTGCAATACAGTCAGTTGAAGAACATTTAATGCAGCTCAAGGAACACAGTAGTATGTTTGGGATGTTGTATGATATTCCAAAACTCCTAACTGTACTGGAAGAAGACCTACACCAGCAATGCAGAGCACTAGAGACATGCGCGATATTGATGCGAGTGATTTATGTGATGAACTGAAAGCCCTTTCAAGATACATTTCAGCAGGATCAACTCCAAAGGCTGTTCTGGAATATATGCATACAAACAAGATGATCACTCTCTTTCCAAATGCTTTTGTTGCTCTGCGCATACTTCTAACACTTCCTGTAACCGTTGCCAGTGGAGAACGCAGTTTCTCTAAGCTGAAGTTAATAAAAACACATCTACGTTCCACAATGACACAGGAGAGGCTGGTCGGCCTTGCTACCATCTCAATACAGCATGAGCTGGCCCAGACTCTGGACTTTCAGGAAGCAGTTCAAATCTTTACAAACAAGAAGACCCGGAAAGCACTTTGATCATTCAAACAAATAAAAATGCCAGTGTTTACTATGCAGACAAAAGAAGTTCCATTTGCTGTTCAGGCATGTGAAAGTTAAGTGTTATTTAAAATTTTTGAACAAGGCATTTTGAATCGTCAGTTCTACTTTTCTGGGTAGGTAGCAGAGCAGTACCAGGAGAGGAGAGAACAGGAAGAAGGCAGAATTGAGACCTTTCAAAGTTTTGGCTTAAGCGAGGGGGCATTAGGGCATTATTTGATCTCCCTGCCTCAAGTGCCAAAATGTGTTGTGGCTCAGCCCTGACTAGCTAGCTATGAAGAGTGCACATCCTAAAATAGTTATTTGTTATTCCGTCTCTCCGCCCCACCCTGACTTCTTGGTTGGCCTCATCCCCCTGTTACGGCTTGCTCCAAAGAGCTTACAATCAAAGAGACAGAGTGTCATTTATCCAGTGGGGCCCTCTCTGCTTAGGCACTATCACAGTTTAATGGTTAGATCATAATAATAAGACCTTCCACTGGTGCTGTGAAGATGATTCCACTAATTTTTGCAAGGTGGTCAGATAATGTAGTGATGAGGCTGTACATGGATCGTTCTAGATAAATAGACTTGGTGGGTCTATTCCAGAGGTGGGCAAACTATGGCCCGCGGGCCACATCCGGCCCACGGGACTGGCCTGCCTGGCCCTTGAGCTCCCATCTGGGGAGGCTACCCCGGCCCCTAACCTGCTGTCCCCCTGCAGTGACGCCACTGCACAGGCAGCACGGTTTGCACCTGGCCACCTCCCAGGCTTTTCAATAAGCCAGTCCTGCTGCTCTGAGCGACATGGTAAGGGGGGGTTCCAGAGGGAGGTCAGGGAACAGGGGGCAGTTGGATGGGGTGGAGGTTCTGGGAGGGGGGACAAACAGGGAGCAGGGAGTGGTTGGATAGGCTTGGGAGTCCTGGGGAGCCTGTTGTGGGGGCGGGGGTATGGATAGGGGTCAGGACAGTCAAGGAGCAGGGGGGTTGGATGGGGTGGAGGTTCGGGGGGGGGCCATTCAGGGGATGGGGAACAGGGGAGGTTGGATAGGGCATGAGAGTCCTGGAGGACCTGTCAGGTTTGGTGTGTAGGGGTCAGGGCAGTCAGGGGACAGGGAGCAGGAGGGGTTGGATAGGAGGTGAGGTCCTCGAGGGGATCACGGGGGAGTCTCTGGAGGGAGCGGTCAGGAAACAAGGACCAGGGGGTTGGATGGGTCGGGAAGTTCTGAGGGGGGCAGTCAGGGGGTGAGAAGTGGGTGGGGTCAGATGGGGGCAGGGCCAAACTGTTTGGGGAGGCACAGCCTTCCCTACCCAGCCCTGATGTGGCCCTCAGGCCAAAAGGTTTGCCCACCCCTCGTCTATTCTGTCCAGCAAGAAGGCTACAAAAGCTCTGACTCTCAGAACTGTGCTGTAGCATTTGTTTCTCACATGTTGTCTCTCCTGATTCACTCCATGGACAGCCTAGAACAGGGGTGAGCAAACTACAGCCCGCAGGACACATCCGGCGTGCGGGACCGTCTTGTCTGGCTCGCCTGAGCTCCCAGTCAGGGAGACGAGCCCCAGGCCCTTCCCTGCTGTCTCCCCTCCCCTGCAGCCACACCACTATCACTCCGGCCCACTGCTCCTGCCGGGGAGCATTGCAGCAGCATGACTCGGGGCGGGGGGGCGGGATTTGATAAGGGGCAAGTGGTCGCGGGGGGGCAGTCAGGGAGCAGAGGAAGGTTGGATGGGGTGGAGACTCGGGGGAGAGCAGTCAGGGGAGGGGGAACAAGGGGATGGAGTTCTGGGGGGCAGTTGGGGCGGGGGTGTGGCTACAGGTTGGGGCAGTCAGAGGATAGGGACCGGGGGGTCAGTTTGGAAAGGGCTTGGGAGTCCCAGGGGCAGTTAGGGTATGAGGGGTCACTAGAGGGGGTGGTCAAGGGACAAGTAATGGGAGGGGGGTTGGATTGGTCAGTGGTTCTGAGGGGAGCAGTCATGGGGTGGGAAGTGGGAGTGGGTGAATAGGGGAAGGAGCCAACTTATTTGAGGAGACACAGCCTGCCCTCCCCAGCCCTCCATACCGTTTTACAAACCCATGTGGCCCTCGGGCCAAAATGTTTGCCCACCCCTGGCCTAGAAACAACTTTAACTACCTCACTCTGTAAACAAAGGCCATAAGCTCTCCCCCTCCTCTGCTGTAACAGCAACCACAGCCTGGTTTGTTAAAAATCCTACCTACATTATAAAGCTCTGATGCCATCAGTACCATTAGACACCTTTAACTCCTAATGTCTACCCTGCCCTTGCTAGGGAAAACACTGTTAAAACCATTGGGCCAAACCCAGAGAGCTCCATACCCAGACACAGCTCACTTGAGCTGCTCTCCACCAAAGTGGTTTTAATCTACATCAGTTCTTTCACTGCAAGTCTACATGTGACCTCCTGTTTCCGATGTATGGGGTCCAGTTTGCTAAGTGCAACCTGGCACCGAAGTAATCAAAGTTGTGAATTAAAACCTATTTAGGTCATGTCTACAGAGAGAAAGAATCTGGCTTTACAAGCAGACAGCCAACACAGGGTAACACCCTAGTGCAGAATGAGCAAACCCTGACATTTGCCCTCTGTAACTGGTGGAGGTGAATTCTAGAGGGGAACCTAGCACACGTTAGCTATGGTGTGTAAAAACACACTATTTCCTAGCATAGCCATGGCTTTAGTTATTTCAGTGCAGGTTTGTGTGTACATTAGACCAACCCTTGCACTTTCATGAAAGCTTGTCTGAACAAGGCCTGCAAGGCGTGATCCATTATTATTGGAACACAACCAAAAGATGGGATTTCTTGGGTCTTTTCATAAGACCGTGTGGCATCTGTTGCCCTGGCCATAACTCCTACTGGAATGGCACATGGTGGGGCTCTAAGCCTGGGGTAATGCGGGGGCAGAGGAGTGTCCATTAGACAATTTCTATTGTAAAACAGAAAATAAATATTTTATTTTCTTTATTTTTCATAACCATTGATGAGTCCTTATGCTTCTGTGAGTTCTGGAGCTTTCCTTTTGTTCACTGAAATGACGACTTTTTCAACGTTCTGCTATGACAAACAACCAGCTTTATTCGTTATTGCGATTCAATCCCTTTTATACTATGGACGTGAAATATTGGGCCCACCATTAATTACAGAACAGAGCATGGCCCATACAGCAGGAAAGGAACATTTCCTCTGCTAACTGCTGTAAATCAGAAAGTCTGGGTGTTCTGGGATTGTCTCTGTAGGAACAAGAGGAGCCTTAAGGGTGCTAAAGACGAAGAAAAGAAGCTTCTGAAAAAACCACTGCAGTGTCTCTCAGCCTCTCCTGCCACTGAAGAGAGCATAGATCTGGGATGCAAGTAATCCTCACCGTGCCAGAAACTGTATTAGAAAGTGAATAGGAAGGCTCTGGAAATTTCTAGGTGAAACACACAACACTGAATGAACTTGATTCTGTCAAGGAAATGCCACTGTAGCAGGCAGGGATTAGGCTGAGACCACTGCCTATCATTCCACTCATACTGTCTCATTGCTTCCTCGTATTCCCTACATTCCAGCTCTTGTCCGATATTAAGCTCTGGGCAAGGACCATCTTTGTTCTGTTTGTATGGCACCTGCCTCAAAGGAGTCCTGTCCATGACTGGAATTCCTAGGTTCCATGGCAATATCGATAATAAAATTAATAAGTGAATACAGTGAAAATATAACCCCAGAAAGCCTCTGTACCAAACACAGGCTGGGAACTGGGATAGGTGCCTAGAAGGCAGCATAAACATGCCACTGCAAGCATGAGGCAAAAATAACTCCCAAACAGCCTGGCCCGTGCGCACATTCTCACACCCAGGCTCTCTCTCCAGCTTGGTTGCTCACAGCCCAGTTTGTTAGTGGAGCTGTGTCCTGTGAGACTTTCTGGGCTGGACTACGCATTTATTTCCTAGCCTTCCCCACTTTTGAACCAGTGCTGGTGCAGTTCCGGCTGTGCTAGCACCATGAGCCCCCTAGCTACTGTCTCTTTTCAAGGCACAAGCAGCCACTGGCATTTTTACTGCAATGTTGTCTAGGCTTGCTCTGAGCAGGGTTAGATGACAGACTATTAAAGGTGGCAGCACCCTCTCTACACCAGCTCTCCCGTAGCTGCTACCGCCTGTGGAAAGTGTTAAGAAAAAGGCTCTAAGTCAGTGGTTCTCAAACTTTTGAGAACCGCGACCCATTTTTCCTTCCTCTGCTCCCGCGGCAGACCCTTGTATGTCCGCTGAAAAGCTGCCGAATAAATTACTTCCGAATTCGGCGGCTATTTTCGGCGGACATGCCGAGTGCTCCCGAAATAGCTCGGTACGTCTGCCGAAAAGCCGCTGAATGCGGAAGTAATTCATTTGGCGGCTTTTAAGCGGCACCAGCAGCTCGTGACCCCCCTGCAAGCGCTCCGCGACCCCCAGTTTGAGAAACCCTGCTCTAAGTGGCTAGCCAGGGAGGCTGGCAGAAATAGAAACTGTTCCCGAAATCTGGCTCATCTGCTTCTGCCCTTGTAATGTAACAACACTTAGCATTTTGCTAACACGTTACATTACAGACATTAACCTGGAACATGGGGCCAGTCCATAGACTTAGGGCTGACCATAACCAGCCAACACGTTTGTAAATAAGCAGGTGCTGAGTCGTGTCGAATACACGTCAATAACCCACGTTCACTAGCACTTTTAAAACACAATTTCCCAAGTCTAGCCAATCCACCCACCCACCTTTACAGTTGCTCTCTGTGCACACACAGACACACTTACTTGCTCCCTTACCCACATATATATATATACACACACTCCTCTGTGCATGTACACACACATGCACACTCAGACTTGTCATGTACACACTTTCACTCACACACTGTTTCGGCTCTTACCTATGTCTGTGATCTGCTCCCACCCAGTGCTAAGGTTCTTCACTCACTGGATTTCCTTAGTCATCTCATAACCCTAAATCATTGTACCCTCCTCCCTTCCCTACACGCTGTAGCTGTCTGACTAGGAGTCAGATGTTTCAGGACTTTCTCCAAGTCTGAAAACTCCACCTCCTGGGCCTGGCTGCAAAGGATGGAAGGAGGGAGGTAGTCACTCCCCAGTAGCAGAGATGGCAGAATCCAACTGTGATGCAGGCAGACCAGGTGCCAGCTCAGAGAAAAGTCTCAACTAAACTCTAGAGGGTATGGTTACACTTACAAGATTATAGCGCTATTGGTTATAGCAGTCCCCTATACAGTAATATGTATAGCACTATTGTATGTCCACACTCAGATGCGCCAGCGGTATAGCATGGCCACATTTGGGGCACTTAATGCGGCATGAAGAGCAGCGCATTAGGGTAGGTATCCCAGCATTCAGCTGGGTGCAACTTGCTTTTTAAACGAGGGGAGTGAGGGGGGACGCGTTGTGTGTATGCGGAGGGAGAGAGATAGTGATTTTTCCGTTCTTCTGAAAGCCTGTCAGTGAGCCTCCGTTCACAGAAGGCTTTGTTTTCACACAGGCTTCCTCCTTAAACATTTGCATTGCTTATCTGCCGAGTTAAGAGAGAAACTCTAAAGAGGTACTTCCGCATTCCTCCAGACGAGTACAAAACAAAGGGAAGAGACGTCAATTGCCTTAAATGGCTCTAGGCATCTCCAGAGATCACTTATAGTGCAATGGGTGTCCACATTCTTGCTGTAGCGCTACAGCAGCTGCGCTACAGCCCTTATTCCCCATGCGGAGGTGGATTAACAATAGCGCTATAACTCAGTAGTTATAGCGCTCTACGTGCCTTGCCAGTGTGGACGGGGAGGAGGTTATAGCGCTCGTGGGGGCTTTATAGCACTATAAAGTGCCAGTGTAACCAAGCCCTCTGCTAAATCCAGGGCTGGGATCAGCCTGGCTCACCTGGTTATTAGCATTGTAAAAACAGATATTAGAATTATAAAAATGTGTTTTGTGTTTAGACTTTAACTGAAAGCTTGTGAGCTGCTGCCGGCATTAATCTCATTTACCCCATCTGTGTCCTGTATTGTAAGGGGATATTTGAGGAGCTGTGTTGTGAGCCTCTGTGCCTGTGTAAGGCACTCGAAGGGAGAGAGACAGTAATTAGGGTGAAGTGCTGAGCTTCAGCAGAAGGTATTACAGCCTTCCCAACAGGAAAGGTCCAGACACACCAGACTACTGCGGGATGTTAAAGAGAACAAAAGACCTTGTTTTCTGTTCTCCCCCCATGAAGATGAGTCATGCAAGTGGACGCCTCCCATCAGCTGACTTTGCAACTCAGAGCTCATGGCAGGAGGGGGATAAAAACCACAAACTAAAGGACCTAGATATCTCTAAGCTGCTTAGACTCTGGAAGAAAGGTTTCTAAGCATAATCTAAGGCAGTGGTGTGCAACCTGCAGCCCATGAGCCAGTTTGTTTACAGTTGCATGGCCCCCACAGCTCCAGTGGCTGTGGTTTGCCGTTCCCTGTGGCCCATGCCGCTTCCCACAGCACCTATTGGCCAGGAATGGTGAACCACAGCCACTAGGAGCTGTGGGTGGCCATGCAAATGCAAACAAACAGTCTGGCAGCTTGCCAGCAGATTAGTCTGACAGGTCGCATGTGGCCTGTGACCCACAGGTTGCCCACCACTGATCAAGAGATTCCCCAGGGCTTGGGCTGGCTTAGCCCTAAGGACATATGGATCTTGCTGATTTTAGAATCTTCGATTCCCTTTTGAAACTGAAGCTTGTAACTTGCGTGCATCTCTGCTGACCCTGCTTACCCCTGTAAATAACCCTCTCGTTCCCTTTGCCTGTTTAATGAAGCCTCATCTAGTGTATGACAAGATTGGCTGCCAGTGCCGTCTTTGGGGTGAGATCTGAGGTGTAACTGACCTGGGGTGAGTGACTGGCCCTTTGGGACTGGCAGTAGCCTGGCTACTGCTGTGATTCTTGGTGGAAGGGACCAGCCGTCACCGAGGTGAGACAGACCCGAGTGCCAGGGGGCCTGTCTGGGACCCCACGGTACGGCTGTGCTGGTTCCTGAGGAGATCACACTTGACTCTTGGTTGGTGAAATCTAAGCACAGACCTCACAGCTAGTTTTGGGGTGGGGGGGTGCCTTGATTCCAGACAAGCTGCCCTGCAGCTGGGACCCCCACTCTGGAGTCACTCAGGCAGTGTCACACCTATACACGAGCACTGAAGTTGTCACAAGATGATAAGAGCCAGGAAATTCCCAGTGAGCACTTTGCTGAATGACCCACTGCAGTGCCAAATGAAGGGCAGGAGCACAGCTCCTTCTGGGGAGAAGAGGCCGGGAGCCCTGTGGGGGGGTGGGAAGCTGCGGCAGGGACGGTAAGCGGGGGTGGCTGGGCACAGAGTGGCATGTCAGCACCAGAGGGGGCTGGGCAGGTTTGGGGCAGTGCCAGCCTGTGTCGTGGTGTTACCTGGAAACCGTGCCAGCAACTCTCACCTGCGCTGTGCTCTGAATGCGACCCGGAGTGAGGCTGCCAGACCAGCTGGGCCACTCCCAGTGGCAGGTGTTGGAGTGGGAACAGCAGTTCTCTCCCATCCAGACCTTCCTTTCCTGGGGCACCATGCTCTGCAGGGTGCAGGGCTCTCTGGGGAGCAGGCTGAACGCGCCTCCAATGGCTGCTCACTGCTGGTGGGGGCAGGAAGCTAGGGCAGGTGAGTCCCACTCAGCCTGGCATGCTGGGTCACAGCTCCCCTCACTCGCCTGCCGGACGCCAGCCCCTCTCGTGCACCCACTGACCAAACGCAGCGTGACCACAGAGACAGGGGAGACCTGTGCCTGAGACCCAGAGCACCTGCTTCAGGACCCACATTTGGAGCCTCAGCCTGCTCCCACAACACCCCCCCCCCATGACACACCCCACCACCTCCACAGCACCCTGGGATATTAGGAAAAACTTCTTCCCTAGAAGGGTGATGAAGCACTGGAATGGGTTCCCTAGGGAGGTGGTGGAATCTCCTTCCTTAGAGGTTTTTAAGGTCAGGCTTGACAAAGCCCTGGATGGGATGATTTAGCTGGGGTTGGTCCTGCCTTGAACAAGGGGTTGGACTAGAACCTCCTGAGGTCCCTTCGCACCCTGATAATCTATGAGTCTATGGCAGCAAGTCCATAAACAACTTTACCGTGCACTCAACCAGTGCCAGTTGTCGTCCCCCCTTCTGCTCCCCGCACCACAGGTGAAGTGGACAAGGGTCTCGGGAACACTAACTCCAGGAAAGCAGCGGTGTGGTGAAGCGAGACTCACTGCTGTGGCACCCCCTGCTGCTGACTTGGGAATTAGCTCTTTTCCAGCATACGGCATGCCCTCTGCTGGCTGATGTCCCACCTGTCTTAGGCCCCCATGTCCTTCCCAGACTCCGGTGCCCTTTAACCTTGGGGTGCCGTCCCCAGGGCTGGCTCTAACTTTTTTGCCGCCACTGAAACAACAACAAAAAAAAGAGGTGGAGGGTCAGTCAGAATGTGCCGCCCCGGGATTGGCCGGACTGTGCCGCCCCTTAAAATGTGCTGCCCCAAGCACATGCTTCCTAGGCTGGTGCCTGGAGCTGGACCTGGCTGCCCCTGGCAATGCCCTCACGCTCTGGGTCTCCCCTCCCAGGGGAACTCCCAACCCTCTAATCCCATCTTGCCTCAGTGGCTACTGCCAGTCATCACCTACCTCCGCTCACCAGGGCAGACTGCAGGGCGAGATGGCCACTCATCTAGGGTTACCATGTGTCCGTTCTTCCCTGGACATGTCGGGCACTTTGTTCGGGTTTCAATGGCTGTCTGGGAGGACTTGTTAAATAGCTGCAAATGTCCGGGATTTTTTCTCCCTCCCATCCACAGTCAAGGTGGCACGGCTGACATAGAGCCACCAGAGTCTTCAGCAGCCAGACCCAGGGAACCACTGGGTCTTAGTATTCTCCCTTCAGACTTCTCTATCCCTGGTCTGACCCGTCCTGAAGGCTCTCTCAGCTGGCTGCTGCAGCCTGGTGAGTCTGGGGATCTAGTAGTTAAAAGTGAAAAAGCCTCCAGCTTGCCAGACCTATTAACACAACACTGAACTGGAAATGAAGCCAATTAACAGGCATTTGCCAGCCCCAATGTATATACTGTCAGTTTCTGAATTTACTTACATAAACAGTTGGGCTACATTGGTGTGACCAGATATCCCGATTTTATAGGGACAGTCCCGATTTGTGGGTCTTTTTCTTCTATAGGCTCCTATTACCCCCAACCCTCTGTCCCAATTTTTCACACTTGCTGTCTGGTCACCCTAGGCTACATAAACAGTTGGACATTACTGTCATATTTACTCAGAACATGTCAGTCTACAGCAGGGGTCTCCAAACTTTTTTGACCGTGCACCCCCTACTGAAAAGTTTTTTTGAGCAGGCACCCCCACGGGGAAGCCCCAGCCCCATCCATCCCACTTCCCCCGCAGCTGCCCCCCTCAAAATCCCCTCTCCTTGTCCCCTAACTGCCCCCTGGGGCTGGTCCCTGCTGCGGCGCCCGGTTCCTAGGGCCCATCTCTGCCACGGCTCCCGGGGCCGGGGCTGCAGCCGCGGCGCTCGGCTCCTCTGGCCGGGGCTGCTGCGGCTCTTGCAGAGGAGCTGCCGGGGCAGCCCAGCTCCTCCTGCCTTATTGGAAACCTCCCGGGTTTCCAGTAAGACAGGAGGAGCCGGGCTGCCTGGGCAGCTCCTCTGCAAGAGCCATGGTGGCCCCGGTGGCAGGAGGAGCCGCCCTGCTCCTCCTGCTGCCGGGACCGCCGCGGTTCTTGCAGAGGAGCCGCCTGGCTCCTCTGGCTGCAGGGGCCGTGCACCCCCCGGGAGTGCGTGCACCCCAGTTTGAAGACCAGTGGTCTACAGAACCTTAGTTTAAAATTTGCTTTAAAAATATTTAATTAGTGGGTTGGTGAAGATTATAAAATCACATCTCCAAAAAAAATCATTGCATAGATTTTTAGATGCACAAACTTTAGCCTTAAATGTCTGAATCTTCACAAATATAGTTTTTAAAATAAATCTTTCAGAAGACCACCCTTATTTAAAATACACATTTTAATTACTAAAGTTAAAAAAACTTGCTTCCAAAGTCTTCCTGTCCTTTCTGCCCATCCCTTTCTTCTTCCAGATAGCTTGACAAAGAGAGAGTTTCCTTTCCTTTACTTCTCACTATCTGATGAACTAATTTTAAGAGACCCTCCAGCAAAATCAGTACCTTAGTAAGATATAAAATCCTTTGTAGTGCCTAAAATCTTTGGACAAATTTTTTAAAGTTGGTGACATTTCATAAATATGTCTATTATCATGGAGATCACACAAAATAAATTAGTGTTCCCTTTTTCTAAAATCAATGAACATTGTTATGAACACACTAAACCTCTGTGACTGATTCATTTAAAATAATGCCTTTGAGGGAGCAGGGGACGTTGGGTTGGGGGTGGGGTCCTGACACCTGGGGGGCAGTGAGGGTGGGGGGGTCTCGGGAAGGGGCAGTCAGGGGACAAGGAGCAGGGGGCTGAGAAAGGGGGTGGGGTCCCAGGGAGTGGTTGGGGAGCCCCAGGAGGGGGCACTCAGACCACAAGGAGTGGGGGGGGATTGGATGGGTTGGGGGTTCTAAGAGGGGCAGTTGGGGGGCAGGAAGTGGGAGAGAGCAGATGGGGGTGGGGCCAGGCTGTTTGAGGAGGCAAGCCCCCCCAACTCCCCTACCCATAAAGTGTCCTCTTTTTTTAATGTTGAAATATGGTAACCCTACATCACTGGCAAGGGGTCAGGATCTGCTGTCTTGGCCTATCCCCGGGCTGCCCCTCTGTAGCCCCAGTACCTCCATAAGCCTTCACCAACACCTGCAGCCTGGGGAGTTGCCAGGATGGAGTTCCCCAGCTCCTCTTGCCTTTCCTCAGTCCTGCTCCACTTCAGGTACCCCCATCTCTCAGGCAGCCCCAGGGAGACAGAGTGACCCATCTCCTCCTTGAGCTCTTATAACAAGGCCAGGTGTGGCCTGATTGGGGCATGGCCCCCGCTGTGGCTGCTTCCCGACTCAGCCTAGCTTTTTCCCCTAGGAGTGGGGTAACTGCCCCACTACAGGCAGGAATGGATGGAATATATCCAGAATTCCTGAACAACATTGGCCTGAAGGTAAGAAGGTGGCTGGCAGACTTCTTCAGCAACATCCACTCTTCTGACATAACATGAAAGAGCCAAGATCATAGCCTTCTGGAAGCTTGGAAAAGAGGCCACCAGCCCCAAAACCTACCATTCCTCTTAGCGGATGCTATAAGCCAGAGTGGCTCCTACTTTTATTTACAGCCAATAGTGGAGCAACTGGTCACAAAAAGCAGGCAGGACCAGCTTGCCCACCCCTGAATTAGGCACATCCTATGTGTATGCCTAAGACCTGTATTCTTTTTTGTGCATCACACTATAATTTAGTGCTTATCCCAGTTTTCTTCTGACAGTGTGAATTACATGTAATCAGAATATCTCTCACACATCTCAGCAGGAACATTTGAATATTGAAGGTCAGATTCCCAGTTCAGACCCCTACTGCTTTAACTCCTGGAGTAATTGCTTCTCTGTGGCCTAGCATCAAGAGAGGACTTCACACACACTTTCCCAGTGGGCGACACTCCATTTTCTAGACAGCAGTGGAAGTATTTATTCTAAAAAAAGGCTCTATTAACAAACAGTGCTTTGTAGAACTGATATTGCCTGAATCAGCAGCGGAAGAGCAACGTAGAGCACAGCCTGGAGGATTTCAGATTTCCTGCAAAAGGGGCCCTGTGACAAAGCTCCAAGTCTGTACTTGTGGGTCTTGCGCTTCCTGGCAGATTGAGGGGCCTCAGAAACTCATCTAGGCCCTAGAGTGACCTCCCTTTCTCAGTATAATTGGCAAGAGTCACCACCTAGTGAGTTACCTTCATCACAGGCCAGTATGGAAGATGGAAAAGCGGGGAGCCCAGGCCCACCCTCTACTCCGGACTCCAGCCCAGGGACCCTAATAGTATCAGCTAAGATAGCTGACCTTTTAGGCACAAAACACAATACAATTCCCTGGGCTACTTCCCCACAGCAGTCCCTGCTTCTTCAAACTCCACTTCACCCTTACCTCAGGGCCTCCTTCCTTCAGGATGATATGTTGTGCAACACTCAGTGTCACCAACAGCACAACTTCCTCTCACAGCTCCTGACACCAACAGCCCACCTGACTAACTGGGAGGTTTTTATCTGGTTTCAGCCAGTCCCTGATTGGCTTCAGGTGTCCCAATTAGGCTAGCTGTTTCTACTCCTTTCTAAAAGGTTCTTAATTGGCCCCAGGTGTCTTGATTGGTCTGGAGTAGCCTTTGTTTGGCTATCCAGGGAACAAGGACCTGCACATCCTGAGGCTGATATACCTGCCTTCCAGCACTTTCCTATATCCTTCTGGTCTGACTCCATCACAGGCCCCAAAAAAGAACTACCTCTATAAAATGAAACATAATACATTTTAAAATGAATAGAAATCTAGAGCAGGTGCTACCACAGCCCCATAATCGTACATTCTGAGGGCTTATTATTTGCTTTTTGATTTCTGAGCCTGACGGGGGGTCACGTTTTCAGATTCTTCTTCGCCAAACCTCAGAAGACTTGCGATAAAATCACAAGAGTTACAACACTGCATTTGGGCTCCGTAAGGCTAATGTGGAGCGAAGATGATGAATGTAAGCGGGGGCCATGCCCCCTTACTGACACTGAATGCATCTTTGGGCTGTTCCTCTCCCAGAGCGGGGAGAAAGGGGAAGGTCTGAAGAGGTGTCAGGATCCTGAGACTGACAGGGCCCCAGGCCAATGCAGGGAGGCCGGCACTCCCATATAAGGAGTGATTAAAGAGGGTAGGATTTTTTAGCTTGAAAAAGAGGAGACTAAGGGGGGATATGATAGAGGTATATAAAATTATGAGTGGCGTGGAGAAACTGAATAAGGAAAAGTTATTTACTTGTTCCCATAATAGAAGAACTAGGGGCCACTCATTGAAATTAGTGGGCAGCAGGTTTAAAAGTTCTTCTTCACCCAGCGCACAGTTAACCTGTGGAACTCCTTGCCTGAGGAGGCTGTGAAGGCTAGGACTCTAACAGGGTTTAAAAGAGAACTGGATAAATTCATGGAGGTTAAGTCCATTAATGACTATTAGCCAGGCTGGGTAAGGAATGGTGTCCCTAGCCTCTGTTTGTCGGGGGCGGGGAGGGGTGAATGGCAGGAGAGAGATCACTTGATCATTACCTGTTAGGTTCACTCACTCTGGGGCACCTGGCATTGGCCACTGTCGGTAGACAGGATAATGGGCTAGATGGACCTTTGGTCTGACCCAGTACAGCCTTTCTTATGTTCTTATGTTCACTCCAACTCAGCTAGATTGACAGGACCGGCAAGTGTGAGCTGGGTTTTGCCAGCACAAAACCAGGGGAGCCAGAGTTGCGGCAGAGCCGACCAGCCCCACCAGCGGGGTGCCAGGGCTGAGCTACAGCAGAGAGCTGTGGGGCCAGAGCCAGGCTAACAGATGCCGGCCATGCCACAAGCAAACTGGAGCTGAGCACAGTGAACACTAGGGAAAGTGAGGGGGGCCCTGGGCACAGGGCTCAGTGGAGGGAGATGGTGCCAGACAAGAGGGCCTTGAAGGCCAGACTGGGAGTAGGGACCACGACCCCAATGGGAGGGCTGATGCTGGGGAGAAGCATCCTGCTACCTGGAGCCTCAAAGCATGAATCCCACCCCCGGGCAGGTCTGACCATTGGCGTCACCGCAGTGCAGCCAGGACTGGGATGTGTAGGGATAGGCTGGGATTAGCCCCAGCGAGTGTAGTTTATGGTGTCCTGTGCCTATCGTGTTGGCTTCTGGATCATTTCACAGGCTCCATTTTTCCTTGATTGGTTTACAGTTGCTGGTTAATACATTGTACGTGGTTTAAACTCAGTGCAATGGTCACTGGATCAGGGAAGTGGCCGGGGAGGAGACAGTACCCCACAGTGGGGAGACCCTAGCCCCAGTCTTGAGCAACCCATAATGAGAATGGGGGTTCAGCTGCCAGTGGTCCTGGCCCAGCCTCTTCAGGATTACGAGGGCTCTGGCACATGGCAGCGAGGAAGAGGAGTTCTCGAGCTCAAGCAAGCATCCACTAAAAATTGTTGAGGTGGAGACTTAGACCCTGACCCCTCTAATTCCGCCTGGAGCGGAACAGAAGTCAGCAAATTCCTGACAATAGCAGGACCATTCCCTGATTACTTGTAGATGACAGTGATATGAAAACTAACTGAGTGTACTCAGGATACTTGATTTACCTGAGTTTTAAACCTGTTCCTGGACTCTGAATATTTGCAAGAATTCCTAGATGTTTAAGGCGAGAAGGGAGCATTTTGCCCATACAGGCTGCCCTCCTGCATAAGACAGGACAGAGAATTTCATCAAGTGATTCCTGCAACAAATCCATCATTTATGATTGAGCTAGAGCATCTCTTCTAAAAAGACAGTGAGCTTGATTTCAAAACTTCACGTTCTGGATAATCCACCAGATCCCCAGGTAAAAATGCATAAGCTCTGGGATTTATGTAGCACCTTTCATCCTAGAGTGCTTCCCAAATACTACAAAATACTTCTACTGGACTATAAAGAGAGATGATTTAAATGCACAAACATTACGAAATTCAGTTGTAAAGGTTGCTGCCCGATTTCCCATTTTTTGGATTCTAGAGAACAGTTAATTCTGTTAAATGCAATTTTAACGCAGTGTAGACCTGGAAATCACCCAGCACGTAAATAAGCTAAAAGGCGACGTTGCCTGTTCTACGCTGTCCTCCTATCCCCTCCACTGCCATGAGCGTTGGTAGCCCTTCTCTTCTCCCTCTGCCCTCTGCCTGGAAGTGCTCCCACAGCTCCATCCGGCCTCTGCTGTGGGAAATAAATCCAGCACAAGCTATCCTTGTTCTACAGTGTCTATAACTATGAACAAGTGAAGGTGCAGCAGGAACCTTAACTATTCTATTCCAGTTTTTCCCCATGCTTAGCGCTGTGTAACCTGAGCACCTTTTGAATATCCTCATGTGTTTAAGTTCTCAGCCTTAACATTGTGTTACAAAAAAGTGTGTTATTTAATTTCTTTGGCTATAACTGATCATACAGGGCTGGGGTCTCAGTCTTGGACATTGTCTTTGAGATTCCTTGGGGGAGAAATTATTATTTCTGAAGATCAGAAGAGACAGAATTATTTTACTAGGACAAATGGGTTTACATATTCCCAGAAATGGATGAGACGATTCAAACCCAGAGAGAACTGATTTCCATTTGACAGGTTCAGCCATGGCTGTTCTTCTCCCCTGCTCCATACTGGTGTTGTACAGTAAACAAACACAATACTCGCCAACACTGTTAACCAGTGGTGGATGCTCCGGCACAGAAGTGGAGATAAAGTAAGCTGGACTAGAAGCTCAGTACTCTCAAAAAAGGAGCTACCCAAAAACTCAATTTTAACCAAATCCCTTTCTCCTTTGGCATCATTTACTACTTCATGGAATTTGTACAGGTAGGGATCTATGTGTCTGACACTCACTGTACCGCCTGGTCTCCAGGAGTACACCTGCTCATTGTGGTTTTGTTGGTGTTTAATTAAATTGGCCTTCTGGGAGGTTTCCGACTCTTTTGGGTCCTGTTCGTTGGATGTTCTGTTCAGAGACGTGCACAGCACATTATATTATGGTGTGCACCCAGGAATCTATGCCCTAGCCCCATCCCCATCCACTTCCTCCCACTTCCCACGCCCTGACTGCCCCCCTCAAAACTCCCAACCACCTCCTCTCCTTGTCCCCTGACTGCCCCCTCCTGGAACCCCTACCCCTAACTGCCCCACAGGACCCACCCCCTATCTAAGCCTCCCTGCTCCTTGTCCCCTGACTGCCCCTTCCTGAGACCCCTCCACCCTAACTGCCCCCCTAAGACTCCACCCCCTACCCAACTCCCCCGTTCCCTGTCCCCTGACCTCCCCTCCGCAAACTTCTGTCCCATCCAGCTCCCGCCCAGTGCCTGGCCCCTGTCTGCTCCTGGGACTCCCTGTCCCTTATCCAACCCCCCCAGTCCTCTTACCATGCTGCTTACCCCCACCTCCCCGCTCTCCTGGCACCTCAGCAAGCCGCATCCAGGAGTGGCCCTGGTCAGCGTTGCAGTGGCGTGGCTCTGGCAGGGCCTGAGTTCACCCACTTGGCCCGCTGGAGCTCACAGCCCAGCCCCCTTACCACGCCACTCCGAGCGGTAGGAGCTAGGGCCCCAGCAAAGGCACACCGCTGCAGCGCTGTCCAGGGCAGCTCCTGGACGCGGCGCACTAAGGCACCAGGGGATGGGAGAAGGCAGGGCGAGGGGGAGCCTCCCTGGCTGGGAGCTCAGGTGGGCCGAGCAGGATGAGCTTGCCCACCCCTGCATTAGAGTGTGTGTCTGGGCACACCCGGCACACTCCGTGCGCATGCCTATGGGCTCATCACTGTGATGCCGAGGAACACAAGATTCAACATATGACTTAGTGAATCTCCCAGCTGATCACAGAGAATGGAGGGATCCATTTTAGCACCTGCACTGTTCAGTCTCCAAACCAGGAACATTACCGTCACACCATCCCATAAATACCTCTAGGCCAGGAGTGGGCAAACATTTTGACTCGAGAGCCACACTGGGTTTGCAAAATTGTATGGAGGGCTGCGTAGGGAAAGCTGTGCCTCCCCATACAGCCTGCCCCCACCCCATCCAACCCCCCCCCCCACTTCTCACCCCCCCCCCGAATCCCTGTCCCATCCAACTCCCACTGCTCCTTGTCCCTTGACCGCCCCCTCCACCTCTAACCATCCCCCTGGGACATCACCCATATCTAAGCCCTCCTGCTCCTTGTCCCCTGACCACTCCCTCCCTGCCTCCATCCCCCGCAACTGCTCTTCCAGGATCCCACTCTCTACCCCACCCTCCCTGTTTCCTGTCCCGACTGCCCCGATCCCTATCCAAACCCCTGCCCCCTGATAGACCCTCCAGGACTCCCATGCCCTACCCAATCCCCCCTGCTCCTTGTCCCTGATTGCCTCCCCAGAACCTTCACCCCATCCAACTGCCCCCTGTCCCCTGACTGGCCCCTTATACAATCGCATACACCCCGCTTTACCATGCCTCTCAGAGCAGCATGTCTAGCAGCTGTGTTGCCCAGCTGGAGGCAGACAGTTGCCTCACAGGAGTGCACAGCCCCGCCCCGCAGAGTGCTGCCCGCGTGGTTTCATGACTGCAGTAGAGGGGCTGGGGTAGCTTCCCCAGGCAGGAGCTCAGAGGCCGGCCAGGATGGTCCTGTGGGCCAGATGTGGCCCGTGGGCCATACTTTGCCCACCTCTGATCTATGCAGATCACATTGTGCTACCAATGCGAGTGTCCTCTCTGAAGGCCACAGACAAGATCATGAATAATGACCTTCAAACACCTGAGACATAACTCAAAACTTGGTGCCTGACACCCAGCACTTTGAAAACACTCATCGCTGCCTTCCACTTGAACAACCATGAGGTCCAAATGCCACTAAAAGTGGACTTTTGTGGTCTGCCTCTGTCACATGACCACAGTCCCTGGTACCTTGGATGCTGAGCTATCACCAGCACCTTAACACCACCAAAAAGAAGATAAAGACAAGGGTTAAAATCATCCAGCAGCTCACTGGCATGTGGTGGGAGTGTGATGCTTCCACACCAGTCTCACTGACACTGAAATCAATGATGCACTAAAGATTGTTAGTAGCTCTCTCAGTCCCACGCCAATAGCATGGCTCCCAGCGTTGGAGAGCATCACTTCAGCCAACATCAGGTGAGATGCTGCTGTGGTCCAGGAGTACAAAATGACCCTGGCTGCTCTGGACCTGCCGATACACCAAGACCACAATTCACTGCCACTCTCCCAACTCAAACCCAGAAAGCCTTTCTGGCTCCACCGTCAACACTATAGGCCCTCAGAGAGGACTCCAGCACTTCTTGGCTTGAATCGTGGGCTGCTGTGACATTCCAAACAAAGACCTGATTGAAGATCCAATAAAAGTCGTCCAAGGATTCTGCCTTCCCCATAGGCAACCATGACACTCAGCCGTGTTTGGACAACACATGAAGGTCTGGACATCTCCTCACAAATGGAACATCAAATTGTGTTTGATCATGATTCTGATGTGACCCATAAACCATGTGACCCATCACAGACAATTGCCCCATTCATGCTTACCGTGGTGGCACCAGGGGGATCCACCTAACTGCCCCGTCAGCATTAGAATACCTTTTGAATGTCAAGATTCAATTATAATTCCAGCGCATCCGTACGAAAGGAGGATGGGCAGAAGAAGACATGGCAGAAGAGTTCATCAGGTAAGTGAGGGAACTACGCAGGCCAAAGGAGCAGCTGGGTTCTAGCTACATAACTAGAGAACAAATATTTGCTATTTAACAACAGCATAAGGACAATAATTCTCTCTTCCTGATTGTGGCCAAGCCTTTGCCAGCTGCACCGGCTCCCAGCGAGACATCCGCCTTCCTTGTCAGCATCCGTCTGTCTGCAACCTGGGAAGGAGCCGGGCAGCCCCAGGCTCTCTCTGTCAGGCTGGGTTCAGGGCAGGAGAGCGTAGGAGGCAGTAAGAATAGAAAGATTAACTGCATGACTGGCCTTAGGAGGGGACGGGCCTGAATGGGGCAGGTCACGCTTTCTTTCACTTCCCACCTTGCAGGCACAGCTGGACAAGCTCTGGTAAACTTGGCTCAAGAAACCATGGGAGAAGTTGGCTGCTACTCAGGCACCAGGGCAGAGCTCCTGTTCAGAGCCCCAGGGAAAGAGGTGCACAGAGTATCCCGGCTGCAGGGCACAGCTCATTGTATTGGTTCCAAGACTCCCAGGAACTCTGCTCCGTGCTCTTGAGTGCCATCTCCTGGCACTTTATCTGGTAACTGTGTATGGTGTTACAGCCATAGCACACTCCTGTCACGCCCCACTCATCCTTCATGGGCCTGCCTGAGGCCTGAGTCTCCTCTGCCCAACAGGTTGTTCAGAAAGCTCCCAGCTCAGCATGGCTCTCCAGGGACAGCAGGCTCCCAGGACACTTACGCTGGTGTAAGGCAGGTGTCATATCACTGAAGCCACTAGACCTCACTGGTGTGAAACTGAGGGAAGGAGGAGAAGAATCAGGCGCAGAGAGGGAGTAAATCCTTAGCCAGAGGTGACAAAAAAGCCCAGCCCTACGCAGACCTAGTGTCAGCCACTGCCCTGGTGGAGCTCCGCACCTCACCAACCCTGCACACTGCTGGTGCTCTACAGGTGCAACCTCACAAGGAAAACAGGGGCATTCTAACAGTGTCACCACTTGCAAGGCCACTAACAGACAGTGAAATCCTTGTGAAGACAGGGCCCGGTGAAATCCTCGTGAAGACTAGGCCCAGTGAAATTTTCACATGACTTGGCAGGTTGAGGTAATGATTGTGGAGAAGCCTGTGGGAGTTTACCTCGACCAGCTAACATGTGCTAGCATGATGGCTAAGGCCTGGGCAGGCCCCAGCAAGAGACATGGCTCCTGCTCTGAGTGGGCCCTGGTCGGCAGAGCCAGCCAGCCCAGATGCACAGGGGATCCAGAGGGAGAGACTCACAGAGGAGTGGGCTGGGTGTTTGGCGGAGGGAATTCCAAGCACATGGAAGAAGCACAACAACAGGTTGCAGGTGGCGTGCTGGGCGGTGGGCAGCAATGTGGGCAGCGATGTGGGCAGGGCTGGAGCTCTGCAGTGGAACCTTTGTGTGTGATCAGGGAGGGAGAGACAGAGGAGACACAATCCAGGCAGTGGACACAGGCCTGGCTTTAACCTCTCCTGCATAGGGTAGAAGGGTAGGAAATGGCCCAGGGCACTGAGCCGCTCTGCTGCAAACTGGCCCCAGCTGACAGGCCCATGCAGCACTGGGCCAGCTGCTCCTGGGCCAGCTAGTGTGGGCACATGAGGCGGATAATGACTAATGTTCCTTTTTCTTTCAAAAGAAAGATTTAAAGCTGCACACAGAGGCTCTGCTGACTGCCTCATGCTGCTCCCATTTCAATGCCACCTGTGGGCATGGGCACAAGGGATTGATACAGAAGCCATAGGGCCTTGCTTTGTTCTGCACTCCCCCAGCATCACACCAGGATGGTTTCTCAGCCAGTTGGTGTCTCCTGTATGGATCATGGACCAGAAGCTGTGCTGCTTGGTACTTGTCCCTAGTCCTATGCTACAGCTCCCTGGTCATTTGGGGCCTGTCCTGGATCTCCACACACGTCCCCATTGTTTTTAATATTTGCACATTGTTGCCACTCACTTCCTTAGCAAATAGCATCTCACAGCTGACACAGGTGCTATCTGTGCCCTCACCCCCGCCCTCTGTGCAGGAGATGGCACATTGCCAGCGCAGCTGCCTGTGGTACCCGGCACCCTATTCATGCTGCATAGACCAGAGCTGCCCCTTCTCAGCTCAAAACCCCTCCATCTCATTACAGGGCAGTGAGGGGAGCAGATAGTGGCAGGAGCCCTGGGGCAGCCCGCCATTGCAGACTGGAGCCAGGGACAGATGTGGGAGGCGGTAGGAATTTGCCAATGAGGAGCCAGGGAAGGAAGCAGGAGAGTCAAGGAGCTGCAGGAGGGAGGCCGAGAGGCGCCTGCATTTTTTATTTTGTGTGCAGTTTAGGATGAATTCTCAACACTAATTGTCCCGCACATACTCTGGGGACTTCGGGGGGCTCAAAAACCAGCTCACAACCCCCAAATAACTGCGGCTTTATTTGTCCAGTCTCATGATTTCTTGGGTTCTGATGCATGATTTTTGGATTCGTGGGGCCCGGCTGGCAATGCTGCATCCTTGTACAGATGCATTAGTGCAGTAACCACAATGCATCATTTGGCATAAGGAGCCCGCTGCCATGGGAGTGCATGGGGCACCATTTAGTTCCTATTTATCAGTTTGCTGCAGAACATCTGGCTCCTGTGTTATTTTGCACACTAAGCAGTGGGGGCAGGCCAGCTGTCTGGAGTAAAGCAAAAGCTCTTTTCCCTCTGATTGCCTAGAAAACGCTGGCCTTGGGTGCTCAGCAATTCGTCCAAGAAGGGCTTCCTGTTAGGTCACAGGGTGCTCTGTGCAGTGCTCTGCAGGAGGACTTCAAATGCTAATTGCCTGGCTCAGCTTCCCAGAAGGCCCCTTCCTCTGCCTGAGGCAGGAGGGAAGGGTGAGGACATGCTGTCCCTCTGAGCAGGGGATGGGGAGGGCGCTGAGTGCTTTGGATACACTCCCATCCTTGTGACAGATGCATTATTTGGAGAAGAGGTAGGATCCCCCAGCTCTTAAAATGAACAATGGCGATTGTTCTCCGTGTTCTTTTGGGTCATTAGCTTTGGATTACAGACCCAGTGAGCCAGAAGCAAATGATTATTATTACCCTTGATCAACATTTACCATTTGTCCTCAGCCACTGAAAGGCTGGGCCAGCCTCTGTGGGGGTTCAGCACAGGAATCTGCCCTCTCCTTCCTGCCCATTCTCAAGCCCTGTGATGGCGCAGAGAGTACCAGACATAAGGCAGAGGTGACCTGTCCCAGGAGCAGTACTGCAGGGAGTGACTGACTGCTTTTCATAGGATCATAGAATATCAGGGTTGGAAAAGATCTTAGGAGGTCATCTAGTCCAACCCCCTGCTCAAAGCAGGAGCAACTAGAGTGACCAGATGTCCCGATTTTATAGGGACAGTCCTGATTTTGGGGGTATTTTTCTTATATAGGCTCCTATTACCCACCCCCATCACAATTTTTCACACTGTCTGGTCACCCTAGAAGCAACCCAAATTAAATCAGCCCAGCTGTATTCATGCTCTGGCTTTGCACTCTCACTTATGAAAATGAAGTGTAACACTTTGTTTTCACAAGTGCCTGACTATAGCAGCCAGCTTTCACCCTGTGCAGCTCATGGCATGAAGGGCACATGGCCCCTCATGGCTCTCTGGGGTCTTCTGGAATTCTCCCACCTGTTGCCTGGAATCTCTGCCCCTTGCAGGCTCAAGGCTAGTGGCAAAACTCTTCAGTGTTGAGTGGTCAGGCTCATTTAAGGTACCAAGCCAGGTCAGCAAAGTCCAATTCAGCCTGTCATATTAAACTTTATAAAAAGGTCAGCAAGTGACCACTAGAAGAAACTGGGTGGTTTAGGTTAAATGAGCGGCAGCAATGGAATGCTAAACTGTATTGTACTAGTGACAAAGAGTCTTGTAGCACCTATAGACTAACAGATCTTAGAGATCATGAGCTTTTGTGGGCTAAGACCCACTTCATCAGATGAATGTACTGTTCAGCCACCAGGGGGCACTGCATATAAAAGCACCTTGTTTCAATCATCTTACGTCATACCTGGCAGAGCACTCACAGATCTTATGATGAACACATCTAGGATGAATAAACAAACTCTACAGCCAGCCCATATCTGGGACAGGAGCATGGTGTCCCAAATATGTCAGACATGGTGTCAGGAGTAAACTAGGAACAGAAACACAAGTCAAAACATCAACAAAGGGAGCAGGATCTCATCAACCTGCCACTTTTCAGTGCCCCAGGGAACTTCAGCTTTGGCAAACATTCAGAATGGACATACTGGAAGCTGTATGTTACAAGATTTTGAATTGCAAAGAAACTCCACAAATCAACTGGAAACATACAGTTATCTTCTTTAATTTATGCTGTGGGGTAGCAAGCAGAGAATAGTTTTTTTTAAACTCTGCAACTTTATTTAAGAGAGTCATGAAGACGTGATACGTACTCTATACTTCACAGAAATGCAGTTTATGGAAAACATATTTTCGCCTAAGAATCCAGAAACCAGGGGAAATGTTGAATGTTTTATAAGAGCTCTACATACATTGGCTGAAAACTGTAATTTTGAATTGAAAATATCAGAGGCTGGCTGGTTATTGGGTTAACGGAGAAAAACCTTTCAGAGCAGCTACACTTGAAGAGAGAGATTTAACTCTAGCCTCAGCTATTCAAATAGCAAATAGTCTGAACTGGTGAAATAGCAAAAGCTAGAAAAACTCAGAATGCCGCTATATAAATCCATGGTACACTTACACGTTAAATTACTACATGCAGATCTGGTCTCCCCATCTCAGAAAGATATACTAGAATTAGAAAAGGTACAGAGAGGGGCAATATCAGTGATTGGAGGTATGGAACAGCTTGCATGTGAGGAGAGATTAAAAAGACTGATTGCTCAGCTTAGAAAAGAGATGACTAAGGGGGGATACGATAGAGGTCTGTAAAATCATGACTGGTGTGGAGAAAGTGAATCAGGAAATGTTACTGACTCCTTCACATAACACAAGAACCTGGGGGTCACCCAATTAAATTACTATGCAGCGGGTTTTAAACAAACAAAAGGAAGTATTTCTTCAGACAACACAAAGTCTGCCTGTGGCACTCTTTGCCAGAGGATGTTGTGAAAGCCAAGACTACAACAGGGTTTAAAAAAGTAGATAATGTTGCATCCTTGGGGGCAGATAAGTTCATGGAGGATAAGTCCATCAGTGGCTGTTAGACAGGATGGTGAGAGCTGCAAAACCTGAGCCTCTGACTGCCAGAAGCTCGGACTGGACGATGGCATGGATCACTTGAGGATTCCCTGTTCTGTTCACTCCCTCAGGGCACCTGGCATTGGCCACTGTCGGAAGACAGGACACTGTCTGGTTTGACTGTTTGACTGGTTTGACCCAGTCTGGCCATGCGTATGAGTGAAATAAAACTGTCTCAAGCCCCCACTCAGTAACCAGTAAATAAACCTATCACCGTCCCGGGCACCTCTAAGTGGCAACACTTTCCAACTCAGAAGCTGTGTATAACAAACTCAACCTTTAATAAAAGGGAAAGGGAACCAGCATTAATTTGGGAAAACACCATGACCACATTCAAAAGCACGAGACCAGAAGCAAACAGTCTTCACGGTGCAATGGGCAGTGTCCTTTGCCTCAGCTTCCCACCTACCCAATGTGAAAGTCTGACAAAATGAATGTCCCTTCACTGACCTCTCCTGCCCATGTGCCCCACTCACCGTTGGTTGCCCTTGGTTAGCCAAGACCCAGAGTTCAGAGGTGCATTCACAGGATTCATCTCCCACTCCCAGGTGGAAGAGAAGCAATACCTCTGCAGCTGCCTATGCAACTGGCTCACATCTGCCACCACTTCTCTGCCACTAGGCCCTGCTGTTGCTTGCTGCTCACATGACTTGATAGTCTGAGGTTACACTACTTAACCCAGCTTTCACAGATTTCTGCAAGTTGTGGGAACCTCACAGCAAGCATAATCTCTGTAGCCACCATTCCCACACAAGCTCTAGCCTGTAGCTCTTACCTTTGCTGAGCAGTGATGTCAGCTTTAGAAACCACCTGCTATAAAAGAAAAACTCATGCTAGAGTCTCAACATGTCTACTACTAACCCCCACAAAAAAAGAAACTCAAACACCCTCAGAACTCCCTACAAAAAATGCCCCCTCAACCACTCATCTTCACTGCTTTGTGACATCCCTCCCTCTGCTTAGCAAGCGCACTTCAGGTTAGGGTGAGTCCCCTGCCCCCCGTCAGGGCAGGCTAAACACAGTTCTGCTGCCCTTTATACACATACACAGGATAATAGCAATTTCATTATTCCTGCATTCAAATAGCAGAGTGAGTGTTTCCTAATCCAAACCAGCCCAAAATGTTCATTTTGGCAAAGCAGCTCCATGTGCCATGCACCTAGGCACAGTGGGCGTGTCTATGCAAACACAATCAAATCCTGAAGTCTTTTCCCCAGCTCATCACTAGATTTCAGAGGAGAGTTCACTCAACCCTTGCTTACATATGGAACCCTTTTGCCAGGTGTTGTCATCAGCAAAAAGGGCCCCATTCAATTTTCGTAGAATATCAGGGTTGGAAGGGACCTCAACCTCCTGCTCAAAGCAGGACCAACCCCCACTAAATCATGCCAGCCAGGGCTTTGTCAAGCTGGGCCTTAAAAACCTCTAAGAAAGGAGATTCTACCACCTCCCTAGTAACCCATTCCAGTGCTTTACCACCCTCCTAGGGAAAAAGCTTTTCCTAATATCCAACCTAAACCTTCCCCACTGCAACTTGAGACCATTCCTCCTTGTTCTGTCATCTGCTACCACTGAGAACAGTCTAGATCAGAGGTGAGCAAACTATGGCCTGCGGGCTACATCTAGCCCACGGGACCCTCCTGCACAGCCCCCGAGCTCCTGGCCCAGGAGGCTGCCCCCAGCCCTTTCCCTGCTGTTCACCCTCCCGCACAGTCTCAGCTCACTGCGCCATTGTTGCAATGCTCTGGGCGGCAGGGCTGTGGCAGGGCTGCCGAGCCGCGGCTGGACCCAGTGCTCTGTGCTGCGTGGTGGTGTGGCTGGCTCCAGACGGGTGGCAGGGCTGCCTGTCCTAGCGCTCTGGGTGGTGCAGCAGTAGCGCTGCCAGCCACCGGTGCTCCAGGCCCCTATTCCGCGAGCCCTCCCGGCCTCCCCACTTCCATACTTTGAGCCAGCTGCGTGCCCTGCAATCAGTTCGCTTCCGGACCACGCCCAGGGATCAACTGTACGTGCTTGTGCTCCGCATGTTGCATTTCCCCACCCTCATGTCCTGTCCTGACACCAGAAGTACCACAGTCCACCAGGAACATCGGTTGGTGACTGCTTCATGGAGCCATGAGCATGGGAGCATAGCTGGTGTGCTTCACCCCGTCCCTGAGACTTGCCCCTTCTGTAGCATGAGGGAAAACCTGGCACACACCTGTCTTGAATGCACCAGGTTACAGCCCCTATTCCAGCTCTCCCAGAACCTCTTGGTGAGGCTCTGGCTGCACTTTTCCCCACACCTGTTCATTTTTGCACATCCCATCTGTGGCCTCGCGAAGTCACGAGACCTCCTCGTCAACCTCCTCCTGGCCCTGGCCAAAGTCACCATCTATAACACCAAGAGGAGGAAGTTGGACGAGGGGGCACTCTGCAACTGTGGGGCCTATTTCCAGTCTTCCCTCACGTCACGCCTCTAGGCAGAATTCCACTAGCAAATATGGGGAAACAGGTTCAATTTGTGTAATTGCAATCTATTTTCCATGTTAAGTATCCCCCTACTGTTACTCACACCTTCTTGCCAACTGCTTGAAATGGACCATCCTGATTATCACTACAAACGGTTTTTTTTTCCTTTTGCTATTAATAGCCCACCTTAACTGATGAAGCCACTTGAAGTTGGTGTGGCAAGCTCCGTTTTTTCATGTTCTCTGTAGGTATATACATCTTCCTACTGTCTGTTCCACTCTATGCATCGGATGAAGTGAGTTCTTGCCCATGAATGCTTATGCCCAAATAAATTGGTTAGTCTCTAAGGTGCCACAAGTACTCCTCGTTCTTTAAACAGATACAGACTAACACGGCTACTACTGTGAAACCTTGTAGTTGTATATGCTGTGACCCTCTGGAAGAGGGATAGTGGTGTGTTTATAACACTCCCTGCCACACATGTGAACCCACTTGGAAGGAGGTTGGGATGTGCCTGTCTGCCCTTTAGGCCTTGCCCCATTAAAGACAGAGGGTTTCACTGGTCTCCTGAACTCCTCTGCCTTCTTCAAATGGAAGGTGAATGCTCACTTAGCAGCCAAGGCGTGTAGTTTTGCTTCCTCTGACTGATATGAGGCCTAGGGAAACATACGGAGAAGTGTATAGGATGAGCCAGACTAGAACAGGGGGCTGTTGTTCAATTGTAACTGCCAGCTGGTGTACAAGTCGCTCGATAGAAACGTTAATAAAGCCAGAGCTCCTCTGCAGCAGCACGCAGGGGATAGGCCCTGTAGCAGGGGAGAGAGGATGGGTAGAGATACCTGAATAAGAACCTAAGGAGAGAGCCCAGGGCAGTGTGACGTGGTTCTGGGTTTCCCATCAGAAATAGTGGGCACCGTCTTCAATAGCCTCCAGGGAAGAAAGGGAAGGACAGACTTGGTTACAAACAGAGAGAAAAAATAATGCAAAGACCCCTCCTCCCATCAAACTCTACCACTACAAGCCATTTTTCTTTCCAAGTCATGCCAAGGCCCTCCTGGTCCCCGGTTGCCTCTTTCTGGGGAGTTGTGACATATGGCTAGAAACAGTTAAATATCCTGCAAAATAAATAACCCTCACAAGACATGTGGGGAGATAATGTTTGAGTTGTTGTGTATTTACGTATGTATGAGTTGGGTCCACAGTGTAATCACCAGTCCCTGTCTAGGCTGTATTCTGATAATTCAGAGATCAAAAGAACAGCCTAGCATTTAACTGAGCTGTAAACGCTGGATCTCTCTGTATTCATCTCGTGTTGAAATGTATAGCAAATAATCTGTCAATGGTGGAGGAACAAGCAAATTGCCTTGTGTTAATTCTATAGCTAAGTACCGGTGATGGAACACCTTCAAAGTCATCCTCATGACCTTTTGTTCCCCGAGGAACTCCAGCTAGTCAAAGATGACATGAAATGGTATAAAAGATCCTTAGGTCCTGATTCTGTCATCTCAGATCTGCTTGAGGCTTCATACAGGGGAAGCTTAGGCCAAAGGCCTGAGATCCCCGTCCTAAGATGGAACACTCGGCAATGACTATAGTCCAGGGGTAGACAAACTATGGCATGCGTGCTGAAGGCGGCACATGAGCTGATTTTCAGAGGCACTCACACTGCCCAGGTCCTGGCCACCAAGCTGGGGGTCTCTGCATTTTAATTTAATTTTAAATGAAGCTTCTCAAACATTTAAAAAATCTTATTTACTTTACATACAACAATAGTTTAGTTCTATATTATAGACTTATAGAAAAAGACCTTCTAAAAAACATTAAAATGTATCACCGGCATGCAAAACCTTAAATTAAAGTGACTAAATGAAGACTCGGCACACCACTTCCAAAAGGTTGCCGACCCCTGCTATAGTCTAGGAACTATTGGGATGCTGTGAACTCTTTCTGAAAGAACTCTGCAGCTACAAAGCTCACCATCTCTGCAATCAATCTGAACCTCAATGCATTGAGCTCATGTCTGTATGTATATTGGTTTTTTTAACCATACTCTTGCTTTTGTTTTTTAATACATTTTAGTTTAGTTACTAAGACTTGGCTGTAGTGTGCAGCTGGGCCAGCTCTCGGATATTCAATAACCTGGGAGGTAATGTGTTCGATCCTTTTCTATGTTGAAATAAGATTTCAACCTGGACCGAGGCCTGAGGCTGGATCACTTTAAGGAAACTGTGTTGTTTGGACTCCCCTGAGTGACCAGTAACTACTAAAGAAGCTGTTTTACGTTGGCTTGGTAAATCTAAGTATTGGCATATCCACCAGCTTTTTGGGGATTGTTGCCTCATTCTTTGCAGTTCACCTTAATTGAGAGACCGCAGCTGGTTCTCTCTAGAACCCTGCTCACAGTGGTGTAGTCGTGCTTGGATACATGTTACCACAGGTAAATTGGGGTCTTGGCCCAGACCCACATGCTAGTCAAAATTTAATTTTGATATTGGAAAGTTTAAGGTTTAAAAATCAGTTACAGTGAGTGACCCATGATCAAGCCCCTGACAGAAAAGGGCTGGAAGAATTGTTCTCA
>ML677343.1:35834407-35844663 GCA_007922305.1 Dermatemys mawii | reverse complement strand
CTGTCCCAGTCGAGATCGGGGCCCCGCCGTGCCGGGCGCTGCCCGGATACAGTAAGAGACGGGCCCTGCCCTAGTCGAGATCGGGGCTCCTCTGTGCCGGGCGCTGCCCGGACACAGTAAGAGACGGGTGCTGCCCTGAACAACTCACCTTTTAAGCAGCCAAGACAGCCACTGGGCAGGGTAACAGGAGCCAGCACACACTGAGCAAACAGCGACCCTCTGAAAATGGCACTTTAGCGCCTCCCTTACCATGAGGTACATGGCCCCTGAGGGCCGGATGGGCTGGAGTCCAGGGACGGCAGATAGGGCAGCGTAGCAAAGGTCAGCGTTGGACTGAAAGGCAGAGAGGAGAGAGCTCAGGACTCGGGATGTTACAGGAAGCAGCTCAGCAAATTGGAGACAAATTCTTGGCCAGAACCCAAGACAGGAGCCCACTACAAATAAAGGGGTGTCCAATGCAAACAGGGTGTATGTTAATGGCCTTGAATGCAGTCGAGGTGACTGAGCGGACCTCAGCAAATCAGTGTAGACAACACCCCACCCAGCATTTCTTCCTACGGCACCCCTGGGCGCTGTGACTGGATTGTCAAGAGCTCCCCATAGCCGGCACTCCCACCCCCGCTCCTGGCAGCGCCCCCTACTGGGAGAGGTCAGGACAGCAGTAGCCAGGGCCTCCCCCCATACCAGTGCTCCCCCCCCCAGCAGCACCCCCTACTGGGAGAAAGTGGGCATGGGAAGATGAGGTACTGTGAGGATTCATATCTTGTTTGACCTGCTAATGAATGTGGCTGGTCCCCTCTCACGCTCAGTACCTGGCTCCAGGGGGACATACCTTGAGGAAGCTGAGGGTGTTGTGGTAAAACTCTGGGGGTGTTCGGTGGATGATGTATTCCAGAGCCCCCTGGACAATTGTGCAGGGTCCCAGGATCCTTTGACTCAACCTTACAAGGCCATCCCTGATCTGAAACACAGGTGACACTCTGAGTTCCAAGATCGCCCACTCAGGAAGGAAAGAAAAATGCTCCCAGCCAGCATCTCTAGCTGTTCATAGGATCACACACGCCCACAACTGGACAAAGGGTGTTTTTCAAACTTTGCAAAGCATTCTGGAGCCAGCCCCATTATCTGGAGTCTGTATCACAGGTGTCTGCAGACTCTAGGAAGGCCCCAGTGCCATTAGCCGTGTTTGAGGGCCAGAGCTGGTCCATGACCCTTAGCTAGGGTCCAGCCCTTTCACTCCACTCTTAGGGTGCAAAGGGGCCAGGAAGCAGCCAGAGCTCACTAGCTGGCGTTTCCTGTTACCAGAGGGCATCTGATATGTTACAGCAGCTCCTAGGCTTCTCTGAAGTAATCTGGGGCTGTTACACGACCACCCCCAGAACCTCAGACTCCTTCATGCCTGAGAATCCATTGTCATTGGCCGTGGATTTGATGGAACTGTGCACCCAAGCTTCAGGGCTTCCCAACCAAACGCACCAACACCAAAGAGCTGGGACTCGCCTGAAGCAAACCCAGGCCAGAGCCTTTGCAAACCAGTCTCTGTTGTGACCCCATCCTTGGCTCACTCTGCTCATTTCCATTCTGTTTAATCGCCATTGGATACGGCATCCTGGCCAGCCGATATCAACACTGCCCTCTCTTGCTGCTGTCCTTTGTGAGCTCTTGGGTGTCCCAGATTTGTGGAAAGCTCCCAGATCTCCGGGGTATCACCGGACCACAATTCAATGAATGATAACTGAAGGGACAAAGTTCAGGCTGCACCACTACCTGCTCTCTTGTTCCCACCAATAAGGAGAAACCACATTAGAGCACACAGGGACCACAAAAGGACACCACGACTTTGTGTTATTCCTGTAGGGGAAACAGAGCTTGCCCGAGAGAGAGGAAAGCAAAACCCTTCACCTCCAAAGTGATACGCAAGGGAAGCAGACAGGCCAAACCTGCGAAAAAGTCACATAAATTCAGCTTATTTTTGTCTTAATTGGCTTGTGAATTGCTTGTTTGTCTTGTAGCTCCTTTTGTTTTGTTTATCAGCTCCCAGCAACCATGGGCAAGGGATTGGGGTGGAGAATCAGGGGTGCCCAGAGGGCCCACCATAGTCCCAGACTGCAGACCGGTGTTCTAGTCATATAGAGCGTTGAGGTTCTTAGGGATTGGCTTGTTTTGGCCTGGTTTTGAAATGGGATTACCTTGATTTTTGGCTTACTGTGAAAGTCAGGTGCTTATTTACTGCATGAAAGTTGGCAACTGTGAAGAGAAGGCAGCATGTGTGCAGGAACACGAGGGCATGTGCGTGTGAGCATGCAAGGGAGTGTGTGTGAGCAGGAGGAGTGCATGCCTGTGCCCGTGCAAGGCAGTGGTGTGCACACGTGCAGGGGAAGGTGCCGGCTGCCTGTGCATGTTTAGTGGTGGCGCTATTGCTGGCAGTGAGAAGGCTCCTGGACAACGTTCCTCACCTCATTCCCAAAGATGTCTCTCCGATCATTAACCAGGATCCATCCCATCCTCCAGCCTGGGACCAGCCATCGCTTGGCCAGGCCTCCACAGGACAGGATTGGCACGCTCGTGCTGAGAGTTGCTATGGGCTCATACTTGCACTCTGCAAACACCTGTAAGACAGGAGGATGCATTAGTGGCCACCCTCTCCTTGTCATTCCCTGAGAGAGACAGGGGAGCTCTGGGCGGGCAGGGGGTTGCTCATTAGCTCACCGGCAGGGATCTCAAAGCAGATGAGCAGTGAGACTCTGGCATGAAAGAGATGGTGCAGATGGTGCAGGTTTGGGGGAACTGGAGGGATGCTTCAGGGGGAGCTCGTGCAGTGCAAAGGGCCAGCCCTTGCACATCTGGTCCTACTTAAGGGATGACAGGGCCCAATTGCACAGCAACACACATAAAAGCGCAAGTGTTCGCAGCTCTGCGTTAGACCCACCTGGAGGAAAGGAGGCTACCAGACATGAGACGCCCTTCCAAGGGGCAGACAGGACCAGGGGGCGGCAAGTACAGTACATGGCTGCTCTCAAGGCCAGCAGGACTAATGGCTATGGCTCTTGACTGGTGCTAGTTACTCCTAAACCCTGCTACCAAGGGGCAAGTCTACAGCGAGAAGCCACAGACCCAGGCTCTAGGTGCAAACGGTTGTGCAATGCAGGGGCAGGCACTCACCATGTCTCCATAGATTTCATCCGCTAGGATGGGGACACACTGTCTCGAGGCCACTGGGGGAAAGAAGTAAACACTGAAACTGGCTGCCTTGCTGCCCTCGAGGGTGCAAACTCACCCTCGCCCTACAGAGGCCAGGCATGGGCTCTCCCCTAGCCCTACACAACAGACCCCCTCCAACCACAGAGTGTCTCCATATTTCTTGCTTCGGACATGCAAACCCGTGGTCAAAGTGTTAGAGGATACACTGTTAGGAGCAATTCTTCCTTGGCCTAGGCTTGCAGGGCCTATGCCTGCTCTGACCCTAGGCCTGGGACAAATGCCACTAATCCACTAATCATAATGTTGAAGGCTTTCCCAGCAGGATTTGGAGAGGTGGATCCCCATTATACAGCCAGAGAAGGGAAGGGAAGGGAAGGCCACACAGTGGGGTAGGGACAGACCCTAGGAGCTCTCATCCTGTATCCCTTCCCTGGCCACACTGACTCTGTGCAGGGTTGTCCCAAAGGGCTTGGGAACAGGGTAAGTCACACAGTGAGAGGTGAATCCTCCGGGCCCTGGTACTGTTATTTCTGTAGCACCAACATAGGCACATAAAAGGTCAGGTCCCGCCATAGAGCTCACCATCATCAGACTGAAAGAGAGAAGCAGAGGATAGGGCAAGGCAGTGAACCACAGCCCCGCTCTGGCTCAGTGCTCAGAGACTCACCGGCCAGGATTTTCTGGAGATGGCTCTTGCTGAATACAGAGCCGCAGGGGTTAGATGGGTTGTTCACAATGAGACAGGCCGTCTTCTCATCCACCAGCGACTCCAAGTGCTTCAAGTCAATTTCCCAGGATTTCTCAGGCTAGTGAGGAGGAGGAGAGGGTGCAGGAAGATGAAGACTAAGGCATGGAGTATGGCGTGAGGGTCTGGCTGAGGGCTGGGCACCAGGCATGGGGATGAAGTGCAGCAGGGCCAGGCACAGAGTGAGGAGCTGGGCACAGGCTGAGGGATTAGAGTCCAGGCCCAGAGTGAGGCACGAGGGTCCAGCCAGGGGCAGGATGCGGAGTGTATGTGGCCAAGCACAAGGCAAAGACCACACAGACATAGCTGTGCTTTGCGGCATTTCTTCCCCTCTATGAGAGGGCAGAACTTACCCAGGGGCCCTGGGAGCACAGCCACCATGGAAAGGTGAAGGCCCATGAGAAGGACTGGGCTGATGGGCTCTGGCACCAGCTTATTTGGCTTTGGCACTTCACACCTTCCTCCCTTTCTTATGAGGAGGGGTAAGAGGTCTCTGGGAGTTCTCTGGAGGGGGCTGAGGCATTCCTCTCCTAACCGCCTTACCAAGAGATTGTAGAATTTGACCTCAATCCCCATGGAGAGTGCAAGGGTCTTGTAGAGAGAGAAGCCAGGTCTTGGCACCAGGATGTTCTGCCCTGGATTAGCCAGCACTGCTAATGTAAGTTCGATTGCCTGGCTGCAGCCACTCGTCAGGATAACGTCCTGCCGACAGCAAACGAGAATGAGCTCTTCGAATGCAGAGAGTCACTTACAGTGAACTGGGAGCAACCAACTGTCCATGGGTCTCCCAGAACCAAGAGCTTCTTGGCTAAAAGGGCCTGGAAGAAGCTAAACAGACAGCAGCAACCACTGCTGGCTTCTGGGGAGCTCAAACCCACCAGATCAGAAAGCCAGGGATGGGTGACAGACTGGCCCCAGGACTGGGGCAAAAAGCCAGACAAGATCACTTTGGAAATGGATCATGTCCAACCATCTTGCTTTCTCCTTGGAAAGAAACAAGGTGTGAGAAAAGCCCAGCTGGGCTGCACTGTCTCATTTGTTGCTAACGCCACGGAGCCTGTTCATTCTCCAGTGAGGACTCTTGCCAGGAAGGCTTTGTTACCTGAGCTTCCAGAGGTGCTTCGGGGCAGCTATAATATTCAGCAATCACCTGCCGGCAAGACTGGTACCCTGGGGAGAGAGGGATGGAATAGGGAGTGACGGTGGTTTTCCTGGATTTCCCTGTTCTGTGCAGGAACCACCAGAGGCATGGGACAGAGATCACACAGCACAAAGAGGGGTCCCCAGAACCCAGGGAGGCTCCAGAGGAATAAACCCCAGGGCAGGATGGAATTCGTCTGAACTCCAAAGGAAACAAAAGACACAAGCACCTTGTTCCATTACTGAACCTGCTGCTCTCAGCACCCAGGGTGGGTGACGTCCTGGCCCCAGAGCAGGCCTGGGAGGTGCAGGCTTGACAACACAGATAAGGGCCTTTTCCAATGCAAAGTCCCACTGCCCCTGAATTAATGCCCCATGCCCAGTCCCTACAGACCAGGTTAACTCTGCTGGTAACTGGGTCTACAACCTCCATGGCCCAGCAGATGTGGTGTGGAAAGTGCAGCTAACACAAGAACAAAACTGTGGGGCAATGCAGCAGTCTTTGCTCTGCTCCAGGGCCCTCACGCTGAGGGGATATCCTCAGCGTCTATGGGGTCACAATAGAGACGGATTTGGTCTCCCATGGGTCTTGAATGATTGTTTGAAGCACTTTCCTGTGAAGAAGGGACTAAAATAGCTGGCCAAAGTGACAAGATATGGAACAGAACGAGGATGCAACGCCCTGCCCACATCACATTACTGTGAGGAAACCTAGCCAGGAGGCGATGGCCTTTCCCAGAACGATGGCCACTTACTGACCGGGACAAAACAGCACAGCCCCTCCGTGAGCGAATCAGGCCTCCAACCTGTCCAAACGCCCTGCTGCTCATTGGTGTGCATGGGCAGATGCAGGCCAGAGGAGTATATGCATCGGAGTGAGTCAGTGTCGGTCAGAAAGCTGTCACAGGAGGACATCTGTCTAGATCCCCGGGCTCAGTCCGTTCCCCGGTGCAGAGGCGGAGCTAGGACACTGCCCTTAGAAGAGGAATCATGGGCCTTACCTAGGCGTGCGCAGCACATTTCAGTTGGGTGTGCACCCAGGGAATTTTCTTTTTTTAAGGCAAACATTTATTGAATACTCAGTCATAAGGGATGTTATTTTTATTCATCAAACAAACTAAAGAGACTAAAACTTGACTAAAGGTTTTTAAAATGAACAATTAATTTACTTAAAAAATACAAACAAAAAATGAGACATAAAATACCCATTTTTTGCTGTAGTGATAACCAAGCGTACACAAAGGGGCTGGGGGCCAGGGTGTGGCAGGAGGCTCAGGGCAGGGGGTTGGGATGCAGGAGGGGCAGAAGGGATTTGGGGTGTGGGCTCCGGCCTGGTGCCACTTACCTGGAGCGACTCCGGGGTGGCAGCGGGGCCAGGGCAGGATCCCTACCTGCCTACTCTGGCCCTGGCCCCGGCCCCGGCCCCATCCCGCTATGCTTTGGGAAGCAGCCAGCACCACTGCCCTGCCAGCCCTGGGGGAGGGGGAGCAGAGGGCTCTGCGTACCTGTGGTTCCCTTCCCCCGAAGCTCCCATTGGCTGCGGTTCCCCGTTCCTGGCCCACGGGAACTTCAGGGGAGGTTTCACAGGCCAGAACAGCTTGCAGAGCTCTCTGCTCCCCGCTCCCAGGGGCGGCAGGGACTTGGTGCCGGCCACTTCCCGGAGCTGAATGGGGCCACAGCGCTATGGGGGTGGCAAATCCATGGGCCGGATCCAGAGCCCTGACAGGCCGGATCTGGCCTATGGGCCATAATTTGCCCACCCCTGCAGTAGGGTGTGCCTGGGCACACCCTGTACGCATGCCTATGGGGGCTTACCGACTGACGGGGCATATCCATTGTAGTTCCCCGCGTCCAGGACGTCCTTCACAGCCTGGATGACCTCATCATCCGTGGGGAGATTTCCAAAGACCGTTGGGTCACCTTTTAGGGAATGACAAACAGCAAAATCCTTTTTTCTCACGTCCTTTAATGACAGAGCTGGACACAGCCCACCCTCCCCGCCGGCATACTCCAGAGACCCCCTCGGCTGCCCGCCCAGCCTGGGGGCGCTCAGTACTGCACCTCTTCAGCTGCCGCCCCCGCTGTACAGCCACCCAAGGCACTGCCACAGTACTCACCTAGGGACAAGGAGATCATGGGCTTGTTCGGGTTGGGTTCCACTTTCATTGTATCCACGATGGCCCGGATGGGATTGAACGTCTTCTTGGACATCTCAGAGGCCCGGACTGCCCATCTAGGCTTCCGGCCTTTCGCCTTCCCCAGGGAGGGGCTGTTCCCATTTCTATGGACATGGACATCGCTGTTGCCGTTCCTTTGGATCAGGTAAGAGTCCATTCTGAGATCTGCCCGAGAGAAAGGGCACTCCCAGAGTTAGCCATTATTGTGCATTATTTGCTATGCACCATCCTTGTGCTCTGCCCCATACAAGATACAAAGGGGAGTTGCTGCTTGAGAGGCCAAAAGTGAGGCCTTTGAAGTTAGGCCTTTGATGGTCACTGGGCCTAACATATCGATCCCTCATCCCAGTTCCTAGCTCAGCAGTGCCAAGAGACAGGCTGGAAAGGAAAGGGAAACAGCAAGACTGGGGATGGGGAAGGGAGAGAGAGAGAAAAGAAGCAGATGGGGAAAGCCAGCCCACATACTAATGAGACTAGGGTGCCCACACACAAGCGTGTAAAATCAGGATGGGGGTGGGGGGTAATAGGCGTCTACGCAAGACAAAGCCCCGAATATTAGACCCGTCCCTATAAAATTGGGACATCTGGTCACCCTAAATTAGACCCTGCCACCGGAGAACAGGAATAAAGATGCTACTCCACCCCAGCTCCACCCACAGCACAAATGCCACCCACAGGACAGGCAGGTTTCTGCTAAAGCCGCAAGCTGGGAGTTTGCAACCTTGTCGTTTTCTCAGTCACACCTCCCAGGGCTGTTAGGCAGAAGCCGTCCTAGGTGTAAGTCCCTGACAGCAAGGCTGGATTTACCCCATTTGTGACTGCCTGTCTGTCTGCAGATATTCTGAGCCCCTGGCAGGGGTGATGCTCAGAAAGGAACTCCACACCTGAAAGGACAGCCCCTTAATGCTGTTAAAGTGACAGCATAGACGCTGCAGAGACGCTGTTGGTCCTGCAGTGAGGAAGTGGTAAAACACACGATTCCCACCCTGACACTGAGAAGGCAGCAGCAAGCTGGCCCACAGGGAGGAGATGAGATAATAGGGGCAGAGCAAAGGGTGTGCAGTGAAGGGGAGCTGCCATTGGCTAAGGCAGAACCTAGAATGTGGCTTGGACCAAGGGTCCCCCCGACATATTGCTCAGAAGGGGCTCCAACTACACTCACATACTGTGAGAGGCTGAATTAATCGAGCAGTGATCTTGTGCTTTCCATCCACAAAAAGTGTAACTAGAGGAGTGACTGATTCGTCCCCCAGCGAGTGTAATCCCAGCTGCACCGAGCCTCCCCAGGACAGCTGAGAGCTAGGCAGAGCGCAGAGATTTCAGCCTAGGGCTGGGAGGTGCCCTCTCCTGCTAGCAGCTCTCGCTTTTCCCCATGTTAGTTCGAGTTTCTCCATTGAGCTTCTCTTGTACTTATCAGCTCTGCTGAAGAAACCCAGTTGGGAGAGACAAACCATTCAGCAGAGCCCAGTGACAAAGAAACCAGCCACAGACTCAACCCGTCCCAGAGGAGCATTTGGCCTGAGCCTCTGGCCTCTTGCTAGTGCAGCAGGGCTCTGAACACACACCAAGGATCTTACGTGACCAGTCTCGGGCAGAAGAGAACCTGCAGGCGGCACAGCGACAAGACGGGTCGGAAGCAGCCCCACAGCCTGGAACCCCAGGCATCCCCTGTCTGCATGGAGCAAAGACACGCTGCCTCTGCAATGACCCAGGCCAGGCTCGCCGAGTGCCAGCGCTCAGTACTTTACCTTCTCCAGCGCAGAGAGAGCCACTCAAGAGCCCAGTGTCTGATCTGTCCGTTATCCTCGACCAGTTGCCCTGAGAAGAAACTCAAATGCAATTCACCAGCCCATGAAATAATTTCTAAAACTGGGCGTTGGGCTTGAATCCTTTGGCTATTGGCTGTCAGTGCAGGCTGTGCTCCCCCCTACAAATACACCCCTTCCCCCCCGCACTGCAACTGCTCTCACTTCAAACATCTGGTACTCTCCTGCATATTAACCCTTTCTGGGAGCTGCAGGCAGAGGGGCATAGTTTGGATTTCTGGATATCACTGGGTGCTTCCTGGCATTGCCTACCCCTATGCACTTAGCTATGGGAGTCCCCAGAGGCCCAGGGATCCGTCCTTAGCACACTGTAGAGCCACTGCCCCCTAAAGTGAGGGGACAACAAAACCTGCAAGTTTGTCCTTTCGACCCCAGTGCTTTGCCCTTGTTTCTAGATCCCATAGCTCAGAAAGGACAATGATTGCGGGCACCATGCAGCTACCTGTGAGAGGAGCTGTCCTCGGGCGAAGGACCAAACAGGCCCATGTCCTCAGCCCTTGTCTGGATGTGCCAGGGCCCTAAGAGTTAACGGGAGTCTCAGTTGTCCCAGTTATTTATCCCAGGGCCCGCACAGCCTGATCTTGGCAGATAACGGAAGGTGATGCAACTTCTCCCCACTCAGTGCAAACAGTTAATGATTCCAAACCTGCCTTTCCTGGGGCCGGGGGGCAGGGGGGGCAGGTGCTGGAGTGCCACAGCAATGTGAAGTGACACCTCACTGCCCCTTGGGGTGCTGCTCCAGGAGGGCAGCATGCACAAGGCAAGGTTTTCATTGTTCAGCCTTACAAAGGCTGTTTCTAGTCTATAGATGCCAACCCTCCCACACTGAGACTGTGTGTGTCTGGGGCTGACTGAGGATCAAAGAGCTGCTCATGGGTTGCAGGAACCCTGCTAATCTCCCTGCAAACAGACAGGCTGATGACACAATGTCAGAGGTCATCATGATGGTGCCTGTTGCTATCCCCCAGTGTAGGTGGAGAAAGCATGAGCAAGGCCCTGGCTTGCCCTGGTGCTTACCCAGCCACTGGCCATTAGTATGAATTCTGCAGCTCTGCCCCAGAGTCAGCTGGAAACAAAACTGCACATCAGCTCCCAGGGTGCAGCTGCCTGGTGAGATGTTTTGGAGGAAGAGGTAAACAGTGAGGTGGCAAAGTTTGCAGATGATAC
>ML677343.1:35746813-35819407 GCA_007922305.1 Dermatemys mawii | reverse complement strand
TTGGATCCAGCCCCAGCCGCCCAGTCCTGCCACCAGCCATCCCCTGCCAGCACCACCCCCGACATCTCCCAGCCCAGCACCCTCTGCCCCGATCCCTCTGCTCCTCAGACCTGGCCCTGGACCCCTTTGTCCCAGCCCCTCTCCCAGCTTTGACCCCTGCCAGCTCGGCCTGTCTCTGAGTCTCTGTTTGGTTGACAGTGAGGAGCCCCGACCTGTGCTGCCACCCCCCTGCGAGGGGCCGGGGATCTGCCAGGCAGAGCCGTCGGGCCTGCTTGAGTGTTACCAGTGCCGCTACCTGTGCACGGCCAGAGGTGAGACTCACCTGCCTCCGCCACCCCGGGGACGCTGCCTCACTGATTCCCTGTCTGGGGCCGAGGGGCTGGTGTCTGTCTAAAGTGGGTGGGGAGGGGTCTGCTGCCTGTGCCCCTGCTGGCTCTTGGCAGTCAGTCCTGGTGAGGCTGGCCGAAGGCACCTGCCAGTTCCCTTCGTGCCCCTTGCCTGGGACAGGATGAGTTTGTCGGCATCTGGCCCTGGTGATGTGGTGCCCCGGGAACCACCAGTGTGTAATGTGGTCTGACACACATGTGGGGGCTGGTCTGCTGTCACCCCATCTGCCCATCCCCCAGCCCAGCAGTTACTTCTGCCCCCAAATTAACCCTGTCCTCCACACCTGGCCTCTGCTCTTCACCCCTCGTCTGGGGCTGGCTGCAGCTGGTCCCTTCTCCCCCTTCCCAGGCTGGGTACTGTGGGGAGCAGGAGAGGGCCCATTCCGTTGCTCACAGGCAGGGCAGTGGGAGAGGAGCCACCTTGAGCTGCTGGGCTCCTGTTCCCCCAGCTCCACCTGGGAAAATGAAGTCTGCCCGTGGGGAGAGGGAGAGCCATCTGATTGGCTGTTTACTCCACTGCCCCACTTCCTGAGCTACAGCAGCCAATCAGAGGAGGGTCCCCACAGGTGGTGCTGACAACCTGGTGCCTCAGAACCCTACTCCTTTTCAGAAATTTGATTTCCGGGGCTAGGATCTAACCCTACACGCTTACCATATGTGTGTGTGTGTATAGAAATCCACTGTAACCTGGCACACTTGCCCTGTGCATGTGTACACAAATCCGCTGTAACCTGCCACTCTTATCCTGTGTGTATACTTAACAGTGCATTGTAACTCACGTGTGTCTGTGGGTGCACTTTATCCTGATTGCAATGGTCCCTTCTGTCATTGGACTATCTGAATCTGTGCGTACGCAGACCTATTGCAACTCAGTGGACTTCAACCTCTGTGTGTGTGTGTACGCAGACCCACTTCATTCCATGTGTGTGTACACACACCCACCCACTTCAACCCAGTGCTCTTTAACGTGTGTGTACACACACCCAGTTGAACCCAGCCTGCAGCACGGTCCATGGCTGGGATGTATCTTGCCAGCTGGGGATCTTCCTCATTCCAATCCTGTGAGGAGAAGCCAACACCTGATTCCAGGAGAGCTGTTCACTTGCTGACCTCGGGGCTAGGGTGTGTGCATGCTGCAGAAGGACAAGGAAGAGGTTGTGCAAAGGGCTAGTGAACTCTCATTCATGCCTTAAGCTGAGTGTGGTAATCAAAGTGAGGGCTGCATAGGGCTCTCCACTCCGGTGACTTGGTGATGGGCATCAACCTACAGGGAGCAGCAAAGCCAATTTGCTGTTGATGCTGAGGAGAACCAAGGAGGCTAGATAAAGGGTGTCATGTAGTTATTACAAGCTCACAAAAGGGATTGTATCAGTGGATGATGGAACTTTGCCCCCGTGAGTGCAGTAAAACTCCTCCAGAAACCTGTCTGCGAGCAGGGAGTGGGGGAGGGTTTTGGTGCCTTTGCATGGGTGAATTAGTTGCTCAGAAAGAGTCAAGTTGCTGTCAAGTCTCCTACTTTAAAAGGCTGCCCCCTTTTCTCCTTCATACTGGTTTACAGCAAATCCAGCCTCCCACAACTACTCACCTCCTGTATCCTCCACTGCTGTCATGGAATACTCAGGGGCAAAGTCAGGGCCTGCACCCCGTACTGACCCATCACCTGGGCTCTCTGCTGCCTTCTCTGACTGGACAGTTTGGAGGGTGTATGACCATGTTCCTTTATGCTGGTTTAGCAGGTGTGAGGGTGAAATTTCTGTGCACCCTTCACTCCACTCCTAAGACTCTTCCCCTCACTGGAGCAAGTGCACAGACTTGTCAGTTTGTGGGTACTGGGGCTGAGATGTTAGGGACAGGTAATTTGCCGTACACCCCCATGGACACTGAACGGGGCTAATTGGATGCAGCAGCATGTGCAGTGACTGCTGGCTCTGAATGTTCAGGGAGCGAGAAGCCTAGGGGTAGAGTATGTTCCCTGCCAGCCAATTGGCCCTTGCCTAGGCTTGCAATACAGGTGTTCTCAGCTGCCCCAGCCTCAGCTGGATTCTTCATTTGCACCCCAAAGTGGCTGAGTGCTTGGCAGAGTTGTGAGGCTTGTCCTGTCCATGGCATACAGTGGTGATGGGGGTGCCCCATGGGAAGGATGCGTGCCTCAAGTTAAAAACAAATTCGATTTTCAGAGCCTGCTAACAGCTGCCTTTATTTCCTGCTCTCCGGCTGCTGGCTTGTTTGCATTAGTGAGTTGTTGATCCTGTCTGTCAAGGTAGCCATGTCACACCCCTCAGCATGACAGAGTGCCCACAGGTCCCATGCAGTTATCTGAAGTTGTGGGTGCTCAGCACCTAAGAAAAAAAGACCCTTAAAATATAAAGATCAAAGCAAAATAGTCTCTCCTTCTCCCTGCTAAAGCAGATTGGCTGGAACTTGGCTTCTCCTTCTGGTCCACCCCTGCATTCAGAGGGCAGGTGAGGAGCTCTCATATTAATCAAGCTGCTTGATTTATTTGGATCTGTGACAATTGCAAGCCCCTCTCCAGAGCTCCAGGTACTTCAACAACTGAAATACACTTAACAGTGGGACTGTGAGGAGGAGTACCCCACTGTCTTGTATGGCTCGATATCTGCCCTGTCATCAGACACCTAAGGAAGAAGTTGAGCTTTGCAGTCATGGGAATTAGGTTAGTGCCATGAGGAAAAGGTGGGCCTTGCATGTTGTCCTGTGCTCATCTTTCTCTCAGTGAAAGGGAGCTTCAACTACTTAATTCATGGTCAGCAACAGGCAAACCCTCCCTCATGCCCCTGGACTGCTGTGAGATGCCAGCCCTCTTATAGTTATTGGGGGGGGTGGGGAGGGGCGGAACCCGCTCAATAAGAAGAGACCCATTGCTAACTGGCCTTTGAATTGTTCATCTTTGCAGCTTGCTGCCAGCTGGTGGAAGTTCTGCTGACCATGCTGATCCTGATCTGCAGCTCTGTGTCCTACAGCTCGACAGGCGGTTACACCGGCATTCCCAGCTTGGGGGGCATTTACTACTACCAGTATGGAGGGGCTTATAGTGGCTTTAATGGGGCAGAGGGGGAAAAAGCCCAGCAACTTGACACCCAGTTCTACCACTTAAAACTGCCAACAGCAAGGGCAGCGATGGCTGTGGGAGGGGCCCTGATGGTCTTCTCTTGCCTTACGGTTTTGGTTGGCGTGCTGCGGCTGCCATGGCATTTCCCAGCCTGGCTGCTGATCGAATGTACCCTGGACATATTGATTGCACTTGGCTTCTTGCCTGCTCTGTACTTTTACTTCCACCATCTGCTGGATGCGTACAGTTCCCCAGTGTGCAAAGAGAGAGAATATCTCTACCAAAGCAAAGGCTACCAAGGCTTCAACTGTAGTGTGCATGGGGCAGAGATAGCAGCTGGGCTCTTTAGCTGTATTGCCACTGTGGTGTTCTTGGTCAGTGCTGGCCTTGCTGTCAGGGGATACAAAACAGTTCATCAGCTGAGAGAGAAACCAGTGGAAATGTATGAGTTTTAGGGTGGCTTGTGCATATCCAAACTGTCCTACCAGCTCATCTCTCTGTGGCTGCCAGCCTGGACACAAGAAATGGCAGCACCGTCTTCCCTGTCTCAGGACATTGCATCTGCACTGCTACAGTCAGAACACAGGACCATGGCCACATCAAGCACCCCTACCGTGAGAGAACAGCTCCAGCTAGAGCCAAGCCAAGCTGCTCTTAACCAGCCCTCGCATTTAAATCTTGTGAATGTGAGCGGAACAGACACATTCTTAGTTCCATAATCCACGTCTGCTCCATAGCTCTGCCTCTGTTAGCAGTGACGAGCTTACTGCTTGTGCTGAGCTCAGTATCTTGGGAGTACAGGGGCCTCTCCATCCCCTCATCTGCTCAAGCTCTCTCATTGGCTATAGTCCTGCTCCTCCCATACAAGGCAGAACTACCAGCACTTGGCAAGATACCTCATTCATTAGCTAAGAGTGAACTTTTCACTTGACCTCAAATAAGCACAAAGGGACTTCGTCTCTCCTCCCATCACTGCATGTATGAACAACGTTGATCCTAGCTGCTTGCTAGAGCAGCGCAGGGAGCAGGAGAGAATGACATAGGAAGAGAGCCCAGGCTCGCCCACTAAACCCTACCACTAGCTCTCCTCTGAGCCTGTGCTGCCTCACCTGGTGCGGGAGGGCGTCTCCTTTAAACCAGGGTTACTTTTCTTTTTAGTGTAATAGATCATATAAGAAATGATTCTGCAAACCTGATCATTAGTGGAGGGGTGCGTGAGGACAAACACCAACCATTGTTCCCATAAAGCAGAGGTTCTTAAAAGAGGGGTTGGGACCCCTCAGTGGGTCCTGAGGTTATTACATGGGGGGGGGTCACAAGCTGTCAGCCTCCACCCCAAACCCAGCTTTGCATCCAGCATTTATAATAGTATTTAATATGTTTAAAAAGTGTTTTTAATTTATGAGGGGGGTCGCACTCAAAAGCTTGCTGTGTGAAAGGGGTCACCAGTAGAAAAGTTTGAGAACCACTGCCATAAAGCAAATGAGGTTGCTCAAGCAGTAGCAGCTTCACCCCTCGTGTCTGGAATGTGACCCTAATGATTAGTTGAGGGCTGCATGCCTGCGTGGAGCTGGGCCAAGCACTAGAAAAGACCCAGCACTGGACCCCCAAGTGCTAGCTGAGCTGAGCTCAGACCTTCTAGCCCCTCTACCTCTGCTACAAGCTTAGTCACTAGCTAGGACTGGGCACTCCAGAGTGGTGGGAGGACAGGTTGAGGCCTGGCTGAAATGAAGAGGGGGGGCATGCCACAGCACTGTGTGTTTCACAGAATTGGTGCTCTTCTCCCAGTGGGGTGCAGTTAATCCAGGTGTTACTGATTGCTCTGGCTCGCGTGTGTGGTCACTTCCTATTTTGTTCTTTCTGGATTTGGTGCTGGCTTTACAGATGGTGGCTTCAATGATACTTGCTACTGACCCTTCAAGGGCCAAGCACTGGTGCATATCTAGCAGCTGGATCAGCAGTTCACCATCCTCAGAACTCCTCTTATATAGAGCGGCTTGACTTTCTTGTTGGAGATCTGAGTACGCGCACTGGGTACCTTGTTGGAAGGTCCATGCCTCTGCAAGCTCTCTCGCTAGGACATGGCTGTTCTGGAAGCCACGTGCAGGCTCCTGGCACGTTTGGCCTATGGCACAGCCCTACGTATCTAGCTGCACACAGCCCTACAAGGTAATGGCAAACATCTTTGCAAAGGGAGAGGCTATACTGATGGAATGGACTGTTCTAGACACGTTATGGAATTAGCATGGTTCTCCCCCTACACTGTGAGAAAAATGACCTTTTCTCAGGATTTTCCAGAACGCAGTGGTGCAGCCAGTGAAGCACTTGTGTGTTCTTAGCACTAGATAGCCTCCACATAGTGAGGCAGAGCTAGGGTAACAAGCTGTCTTAGCCACCAGCAGAGTTGCAGGCCTACTCTTTCTTTAGGTATAAAATTTCTAAGCGGAATGTTCTGGATAAAAATGTGCTTTTCACTGACTTTCATTATCAGGCTGCCAGCGGTAGTTGTTTTTTGATGCAATGCAGGGAAGAACCGGATGATAAAATATTGGAGACTAATCAGAGTCCCCTGAAGTAATTGGCCTGATGTATAAGCTGGACTCTCATCAGATCTGTCTGAAGCAGTACTAAGCCATGCTTGCTCTGTCCTCTGATGGGAAGATTCCCTTAGAAAAGCCAGGTAGATGCTGCAGGCAGCAAATCTCTACTGATTCCAGCTAATGGCATCAAGGGACTGGGGTGCTCAGAGCTCTTGTCCAGAATAAGGGTCCCCTGGTGCTTTTCCAGAAGTGTTAACAGCACTTTCCTGTTTTGATCCCCAGGGGGTAGGTACATCCCCCCACGGAAAGTCTCCTAGAGTTTCAGCTGGTGAAATATAGTTACTATTTTCAGATTTTCTAGCTCGACCCATGGTGCACATGCATAAACCCCTCAGTGGTACTTAGATTACTACTATACAATTTGGGTCCAGCTCACCAGCTGTCATTCTGCTGCCCCCTTTCACACAGGAGTCACTTCCTCTTGTAGCGGAGGGTAGTTCTGCTAGGAACGTATTGTGCAAAAGACTCCATTAGGAGGATTGACCTAGAAACAAATTCCTTCTAATCAGTGCAGCTTGTATTAACCCTTTGAGAGAGGCATTTATATTGCCATGATAGAGAAGCAATGCCAGAGACAAGTTTGTTTCCATTGCAAGACCAATCTGTGATATAAATCTGTCTTCTGGCCCTGACTAAATTTAGGCTGGAATTAGGTTTCCAATAATCAGAAATGGGAAGTTCTGGAAAAGCCTTGCAATAGGAGCAGTGAAGGCAAAACCCCAAAAATTTTAAGATAGAACTTGGTAAATTTATACATAGGATTATACGGTGGGGGGGGGGGTCCCCTCCACTCCTATGCTTTATTTGTCTCACTCTCTGAGGGTCAGCAGGGGTGCCTTTCTATATAAAATGTGTGTGGTCTGGGCCTAGAGAGCAACGTTAATCAGGAGATTGTGCAAGATCTGAGACTTTGGAAAACACAGTTCAGCTATGGAAATTCTGCTGTCAGAGCTCCCAATAAAGCTTCCACGTTTTACAGTAAAGATGTTAAAGGCTGAGCTCTTCCGTGTATTCATTATAGACAATTAAAGGTGAACTTTACTCTTTTAAAAATTTTGTGGGTTTATTTATTTATTTTTTTCAGGAACTATAATGCAGCAGTGGCTCCGTGAACAAGCTTCCAAATTAAATGTCATTTAACAGCAGCCCATATGTATAGCATCCCCTTCATTAGCACTGACCACATGGAAAACATGCAGAACCAACATGACTGGCCAGCACTGCTTAACCCCCGCCCTTCCACAGTGAATACAAAGTGGTGTTTAACCTCTAGTGTTTCTCTTACTTAACTGGCACCAGTCTCTATTCTAAAGCACCCATGAGATCACATAACAGGGGGGTAGAGCCAGAGATATGGCAGTAAAAGATCCATAAAAACCAATTATCAGCTGAAGTATATCTGGTTTTGCTTGGCAGTGCCTCTTTTTGGTACCTGTCTGTCACTCATCCTCTAGGTAACTAGGAGGAAATGGTACTTTAGCAAATCCTTCTCTCAACTCACAAGGCAAGAGGTGAATTATCTGCCTGCCAAAAATACAGGGAGAGGAGAACGCTATTCCTGCAGCCTGCATGATCCTTAGCAGCCAAATAGGTAGCATTACCCAGTGTATTCACTGCAAAGCTCTGTCTAGGCACAGTGGCTTGTGTCAGTCCTAGCCACAGCCTAATGATTCTCCACTTACTATCTGCTGCAGATACCTCTGGAGAGCTGCACGAGAAAGAACTTTTGAGGCAAAGCTACTGGCCAGAACTCCTCTTCACATGAAGAAATTCCACCTTGAAGATGCTTTACACATACTTTATTACGAGGAGACTCTATTGGGTGGGAGTAGCCTGCTCAGCCAGATGACTGAGGCCATGTTTACACTACACTTATGTCACTCCAGGGTGTGAAAAAAAACCAATAGCTCCCTGAGCCACAAGTTTTGCCGGCATAAGTGCCAGCATACACAGTACTGTCAGCATAGGGTGGCTACAGGAGAGCTCTTACAGTGGTGCAACTGCAGCAGTACAGCTGCTGTAAGGTCACTAGTGCAGACATGGCCTGAGCCCATCCTGCATAAAGCTGGTCACAACTGTGCCCACTCCATGGCAGGATTGTGGAGCTATGCACATTAACAAACAGACTATACGCCTACAGCAAAGTGAAAATCTTTATTGCTATGTCCGCTGAAAAGTTGATCAAAAATATTCTCTCTCTTTCTGAACTGTTCTGTATATCTTAGTAAAGAATCATTAGAATCACATTTTAACCCCAAGGATCTTCCTCCTTTTGCTGTCACATACATTGGGTACAGTGCTGAAGGTGCATTCAGTATAACAATCTACTTCCACACAATGAAAGAGGGGCATTGTTGTAGCTGCATGCTAGAGTCAGGTACATAAAATAGTATATGCTTCATTTTAAAACAAAGGCATGAAAAATAATTTTGCTGCAGTTTCTCTTTAACATGCTCTACCTCACGTGACAAGTTAAAAATGTTAATACATTTCAAAAATATCAAAAATACACAAGTCTGAAGATTGCAATAGAACAGCAGACAATGATTGCACATAAACTATGATGTGAGCCCACTGCCTGAAGGCCCTTTGGCACAAAACCTATGTTCTCCAGGAGAGGGGGAGAAACTCCTGGGTTATGGGGACCATAGATGTGGCTGAATGCTCTGAAAACTAGAGAAAGGGTGGTAGATCTTAAGAGCAACTTATCCCCATAACATAGAGAGCATCCTGAAGTGCTTGCCACTTTCTGGAATGAAATTAACCCTCATCCCACAGGTTAGGAGTCTTCGCAGTTTCCACCAGCAGCCTCAGCCTCACCTGCTCTAGGCAGCTGGGAGAAGTTTGGAGGCTGCTAACTGGTCAAGGTTTCTTATCTTCAATACTTTTTGCCTTGGAATTAGTTTGCTCTCAGATGTTTTGTTCATTACTTTCTTCTACTGGGACCTTATTGAACACATAAAGCAGATAAGTTAGTGCCTTGGGAGTATCTGCTGCTGTTGAAAGCGCACACCAAGAGGGAAAGAAATACTTGAGACTTGACAGGTGGAATAATACTAACTGGCAAACAGCAGGCCCCCCGGGAAAGCAGCAGCTCCAACTTCTCGTCCCTGTACAGTCTATTACACAGATGCTCTAGGACAGTGGTTCTCACCCTTTTTCATATTTTTGTTACTAGAGGAAGGGGAGAGTGGCCCAACCCCCAGGTCAAGAAACCCTCTTCTATACTAAGGCTGTGTTTACTGGGAATCGTCCACTGCTGCACTCCAGCAGAGATGTCAGCAACTGAGGGATAGATCAGTCAGGGGTGGGATAGCTCAGTGGCTTGAGCATTGGCCTGCTAACTCCAGGGTTGTAGTTCAATCCTGGAGGGGGCCATCTAGGGATATGGGGCAAAAATGGGATTGGTTCTGCTTTGAGCAGGGGGTTGGACTAGATCTCCTGAGGTCCCTTCCAACTCTGAGATTCTGTGTGCAAAGGCCTGAAATCACCATCTGGGAAAAGGAGAGGCTATTGAGAACTGTGGTCAGATAGAAATTGAAATAAGCATGGGAAACTCATCGTTCTTTGCCTCACCCTCAGCTGAGAACCCTATCACTAGGGCTACCCCCACCAGCCCAGCCTGTCCCCACATGGGTGACAAGCTTCCAAAGGAGCTTGAAAATATAAGAAAACAAGAAGTAAGTTGGGAGAGACAATGAAGAAGCTTGCTGGCCCCTGGAAAGCAGGAAATCGAGAGGACAAGAAGAGAGGGCAGCTCAGACTGTGCAGCCTGGAGTGAAACACTTTTCTGCTAAGAGGTGTGTTAGAGCAATGTATCAGAGCAAGAGGAAGCCCTGTGTTCTGACTGGCGTCTATGATAACATGCCATGTTGTGCAAGGAACCACCACTAACCAATGACTGTACAGGATTTGGAGGGAGGGAGCTGGTCACATTAAAACCTTTCTGCTTCAACTACACAGGATTAGAGAAAATCCTAAGTGATGATCACTGTACAAATTAGCCTTTACTTCAGCAGCTCCACTCCACAGCTTCCAGGGGGCTGTAGGGAATGGAGGCTCTGTATCTGTATACTCCATCTGAACTTTCTGTTTTGCTTTCGCCTGCATTTTTTCCACTGGGCCATTCAGAGCTGATAAATCAGTCCTCTCAATGACAGCTGCAAACACTCCCTCACAGACCTGGCTAGTTGGAGCCCCGATATGTTCAGAATCTAATGACTAGCTGGCAATGCATGCTGGATTGTCCACATCAGTGCAAGGATTCCAATATAGAATCTTATCTGTAATAACACATATTAGTGCAAGGATTTGATTCACAGTCTTACTCAGGAAGAGGGGCACATTTTCATGTCAGTGCATTAGTCCAAGACTGTACAAGAGGGTGCACTGCAGCTCTTCTGTGGTGCTTTTCAGACTATTGGGCTGACTCAGAAGTTGGTTACAATGATCAGCAGTGAAAGAATTAAAGGACCTGCAACATTTGCTTCGTTTTAGGAAGAGAACCTGAAAGGTTTTGGTTTTTTAGAGGTTTTTTTGGTCTTCCTGGTTTCACTGTGGACTCCTTGGAAAGCTCAGAGACAGAGTTGGAGCGCTCTTGTCCCTTAATTCTCTCAAGGTTGATAGAACTAGCAGAGGTTTCAAATCTTTAATAAAAAGGTTTTCTCCCAACTTCTAAGTTAAAATAGGTGTTAACAAAACTCAAAGGGTGAGCCCACCTATGGGAAAGAGGCAGTTTTCTATGACATTAGCTAACGTGGTAATTAAAACATGTTGAAATCCTAGGGTTTGTACACACTAGTACTTATGTCGTTCAGGGGTGTGAAAACGCCACCCTCCTGAGCGATGTAAGTTACACCAACCTAAGCGCCAGTGTGGACAGTGCTATGCTGGCAACCTGCAGAGGTGGATTTATTATGCCATCAGGAGAGCTCTCTCTATGCCGATAGACGTCTGCGCTAGCAGCACTGCAGCTGCACCATTGTAGCAATTCTAGTGCAGAATAGCCCTTGTGTGGATCAGGCAGGACTTTCCACACACACTAGCAGGGCTAGGATGTTGGCTACCGCGTGGTAGAGACTTTTTTCCCAATGAAGACAAAGCCTAGGAGTTTTACATTCTGAGTAATAGCTACTTCCCCACTACCAAGTTTTCTCATGGGATCTATGATGTCAGAAGCCCACTAGTTCTCTAGTTGTACAGTGAGTATTCCAGGTCAGACAAGACCTGAAGTTGTGATATAAAAGATAGGCAAAAAACCAAACACACCAAACAAAATAAAAGTCACCCCAAAAGCCCAGAACTCTTTTGGAAAAACCTTTCAGACTTTCTTCCTAGACATAATAAATAAGTAAAACAACAAGAATGGGCAGTGGTCCCATATAATGTCCTCATGAGGCTATCCGTGTTGTCAAACCACGGAGGGTATGTCTACACTGCAATGAAACACCTAGGGCTAGCCCATAGACAGCTGACTCAGGCTTACAGGGCTTAGGGCTGTTTAATTTCAGTGTAGATGTTTAGGCTCCAGCAGAGCTCAGGCTCTGGGACCCACCCTCCTTGTGGAGTCCCCAAGCCTGAACATCTACACTGCAAATAAATAGCTCTGGAGCCCAAGCCAGCTGACACAGACCAGCTGCAGATGTTTAATTGTAGTGCAGACATACCCTGAGATTACTGAGGCAGTTCCTGCCTCAGAGCTATTCTTCCCAACTCCTGGGCTGCAGACTCAGGAAGATGATCTGCCTGGATCACAGATGGAAGGTTGTCTTAGCAACCCTTTTGTAAAGATGAATGCTTAAATCCTGAAAAAAAACAGCCAGAAAAGTGCTAGCAGGGCACCACACTGCATACTGGCCCATCCAGGCCCTGAAGGTGCAAACTGGGCTACATTTGCCAGCTGGGTGCTGGGCAGCTCACTGCTATTCTCCAGAGTTGTTCTAAGGTCCCTTTTTCCCCCAGTGTGCTGTAAAAATGTTTATATTTGGGAAAATATTTTCCATCTTGAGTTTAGAACTAAGCAGAAACTGTACTGCTTCATCTCGTTCACTTCCTGGTCTGGGCACTTACAGCTGGAGCATGGGCAGCCTTAGCCACTGATTCTGCTCTCTGCTTCTGCAGTGACAGGCAAGGGCACTTTTGCCGCTACAGGGTAGGGGTTCAGATTTTGCAGTGTGTGTTAGAGGGAGTGCGTGTGAAATGGACCATCAGAGACCTCCTTGGCACATGCAGTGCACTCTGGCTGCTCACTTGCCTTTACTGTTGCAAACAAAACACCGCGATGGACAAGATGAAGCCCCCCACTCCCACTTCTTAGCTTCTGCCATCTGAGGCCACCACACAGAGCACAGATTCAGTCTTGCAAATATGGAAGGCTCTGCCTTGAAGTGCATACTGGGGGGTGGCCAATCCCCAACCCCCTATGGCTGTACACACTAGCTCCACCCCTATCCACGATCATATTTGTTACGGAGACAGCCAAACCCCTCCTGGAATTCCTCCATGCCCCATGGTCATATCTGTCATTGGGGCCCCCAACCCTCATGCCCCAGCTATATCCTTCAGGCTGGAAGGAAGCCCCTGGATAACCTCATAAGTGGGACAGAACTACCTCAGCTCCCCCAGTGCCCCTGGATGTACCTATCAGGAGGGCACCAATTCTCATTTGGAGAAATCCCCACATCATACCCGCTGTGAGGTTACTGAACCCCCTCTCCCTAAACAGTGAAGTGCTGGGCAGATAGGGAGCAAAATGGCTGGAGTGCTGACAATGAAAGTGCTTGCAATGCATACAAGAGTCAATTCTCTGACTGGCTCTGTGTCTCTAGTGAACATCACGGTGACAGGCTGTATTCTCTGAATAGTAAAGCCAAGTGACCAGCCCCATCAGGATTGCTGAATCAGATACTTCACAGAGCTCTGGATGCTATGCATAACCACAGCTCCACACAGAAACCAGCCCAATGCCTGGCAAATCCTCAGGAGGGCAAGGGCTAATGGCCGTGGTGGGACCACACATAGGGAAGTCTCCCTCCTTCAATGCCAGACAATCCCCAGCATGGAGCCTGGCTGCTGGCCCGAGTATACTGGGCTCACAGAACAGCAGGGATGGTGCCTCAAGAAGCTGGCAGCCCTGAGTTTAAAGCCCCAGGTGCATTCTCCACTCTAATAAAGAGGGAGCTAATGTCCGTTCCTCTCCTTACAGATACCCAACTTCCTACATTATGGAACTACCCCATGGGGTTACAAAGCTGTGTCAAACTCATCTGGAGGAGCCATTGCAGCCTTCTCATTGAGCTCCTGCTCTGCACCACTCCCATGGTGCTGCTTAATTTGTTCCTTCACTTCCTCTTCCAGGTCAGGGGGCACAACAAATTGATCCTCTGGCTCCAGCTGGGTGGGAGCAGCAAAATAACCCATTTTCTTCTTCGGCACCTCTGTGACTACCTCAATGAGGTTGAGGCTCTCCTCCAGGGGCACAATGGAGCCATTGGAAAGCTTCTTCCCATAGAGACAGCACGTAGAAGGAGATTTCTGCAACTCACACTTCTCCTTGGTTTCTGATAGGAGGATGTTGCTGTTCACGCTGTTCTGTCTCTGAATTGTGAAGAAGAGCCTCCCAGACTCATCCTCTGAGCCAGCAGCAGGAGATCCCTCCTCAGCACCAGGAGACACAGGCTCCAGGCTTTTTCCTTTACAGCAATGGATGTCCACTTCCACCTCCACTTTGCTGTCATTGGTCATCACACCCTCCACAGGCTGCTCATCATCACTGTCCAGCCCATTGTCAGACTGATTACTAGAGAACGTGGCACACGAAGGTTGGCGCTGAAAGATGCTAGAGGGGGGCACAGGATGGAGGCTGCAGCGTCGCTCGGGTCGGGGCCCCAACCCTGGATCCAGACCAGCTCCACTGTGTTCATCTGATGCAGTGGAGCCCACCTCACTGCTGACTTCTGAGACTGAGAGCTCACTGCTGAACTCCGAGGCAATTCCACTACTTGAGGAAGGCGTTGCTGGTTTGGCAGTAGAAATAACCCCCACAGGGCCCGGCAAGGTGAGGCCATGCAGGTCACATGTGCAGCTGTCATTCCCAATATTCAAACACACCACCATTGCTCCCACATTGTCTTGGCAGCCATAGCTTTGGGCTAAAGTGCAGACCTTCTTTGCAGCAGCTAGTGGGTCATGCAGGTGGCGTATAGCCATGACAGCCTCTGTATAGGAGAGGTGTTCCCAGAGGGCTTTGTTCCCCAGTAGGAGCAGCTCATCCTGCACAGTCAGGGGAATGGAGTAGACGTGAGGTTTGGGCAGAATCCAAGGATGTAAGTACATGCAGCCTAGCAGGCGAGTACAGCTGGTTACACCATTAACCTTGTTGTCCTGCAGTCAAAGAGAAGGCAAAGCCTGAGCAGTTAGCATACAAAGACCATTCTGAGAACATTCTCCCCCTGCCTATATACTAGTGGAAAGCCCTCAAGGAAGTGGACACATCATCTCTCTCACACTGGGATTAGTCCATTACTAGACAGAAATGGTAGAACTATCAATAATAAAGCAGAAACGGCAGAACTGTTCAATAAATATTTCTATTCTCTATTTAGGAAAATGCCAGATGTAGTCATATGATGATGGTATACTTCCATGTCCAGTGTAACTAAGGAGGATGTTAAACACCAGCAAGCTTTTATAGACATTTTTAGGTTAGCAGATCTGGATAACTTGCACTCAAGAGTTTTAAAAGAGCTACCCGAGGACCTTCTTGGCACACTGGGGAAGTTTTACAGGACTGGAAGAAAGCTCATCTTGTGCCAGTATTTAAAAAGCATAAAAGGGATTATCTGGGTAATTCCAGGCCTGTTAGTCTGCCATCAGTCTCAGGCAAAATAACAGAATGATGATGTAGCAGGGCAGTCACCCCGCTCTGGAAAGGGCTGTGGCTGGGGAAAGCAGCAGAACTCAGGCTGAGTGGGCTGACCACAGCTGTAGCTGCTAATCTAATCAGGCCACAGCTGGCCCTAATAAAAGGGCTGAGAAGCAGGAGCTAGAGAGTCTCTTTCCAGGCTGGGAGGGATCAAGGCCTGGCTGCCTGTGGGACAGGGTACCTGAGGTGGAACAGTGCTGGGGGAATAGGCAAGGGAGCTGGGGAGCTCCAGCCTAGCAACTCCCCAGGCTGCAGGACGGAAGTGAGGTCTAAGGAGGGTACTGGAGGCTAGGCATTGGCAGCTGGTCCAAACCCCCCTTGCCTATGACGACTGGCTGTTACACTGCAGTCTGCCCCAGGGTGTGGGGGCTTGATGATGACTGGGATTAGCCCTAGATTGAGGCAAGGTGGGGATTAGAGGGCTGGGGGTTCTCCAGGGAGGGGAGACCCAGAGGTAGAGTGTGGGGGTATTGCCAGGGGGCAGCACCCCAGGAAAAAGGGCATTAAGGTCTGGGAGAGACACAGGGCCAACAGACAGACACAACAGCCTGCAGAGGGCGCTCTGAGCTGAAAGAGCTAATTTCCAGATGGCCAGCAGGAGGTGCTGCAAGGGTGAGACCCACACCACTACAGGCAGATAGGAAACTTGATTAATAAAGAACTAAAGGAGGGTAATAAAGTTAATGACAATCCACACAGGTTTATGGAAAACAGATGGTATCAAATTAACTGTCTTTTTTTCCTGAGATTAATGTTCGGTTGATAAAAGCAATAGCGTTGATGTGGGGACCAAGCTACAAAACATTCTGTTAATGGCAAACTGAGGTGTGAATCCACCCCATGCTAGCCTGCCACATGCTCACTGTCTGTGGGGACCTTGCTGATGCTCATTAAATCTAGTTCTTTTTGAAAAAGGACTAGATCAAAACACATTAATGAACTGTTATTGTGCATCACCAGAGTGCAGCAAGCTAGGGCAGGGAGGTTTAACACCCAGCTTCCTGTGACAAAGCGGTTATTTACCTACGCAGTACCTGTCATTCTTTAAGACGTGTTGTGCACAGATACATTCCATTGCGGATGTACCTGAGCTGGAGACTTTTGCCAGGAGCAGCACTAGGTGGTGCTTGTGCTCCTGTACTCCTTAGATTCCCAGGTGACACCATAAAAGGGGCACATTCACCACCTCCCTCTCCGTTCCTTCACACTCGTGTATGTAATATCCAAAGTCTGGGGCAGCGAAACAATTTGTATAGTGGGGGTGCTAAGAGCCATTGAACCAAACTGTAAAGCCTGCATATAATGGAAACTACTTCAAGCCAGGGGGTGCAACAGCACCTACAGTTCCAGCACCTATGTCTGAAGTAAAAGGGAAGGTGGGAGAATCATGGAACATAGAACTGCACAATATATGTCAAAGAAGAGGAAGTTACTCACCTTGTGCAATAACAATGGTTCTTCGAGATGTGTGTACCTAGGGGCGATCCACTGTAGGTGTGTGCGCATCCCCATGCTATTGAAATTCTCCAATCAACAGCAATCTGTTGCGCCTGCACAGCTCCCTGCCTGCCACGAGGCTAGCTAGCGTGCAGAGGCATTTCTCCCTCAGTTCCTTCTCTACCGCAGAGTAAACCAGTGGAAACTCCGAAGTGAAGTGGAGGAGGAAGGGTTGTGGAGTTCCCATAAGGATACACATCTTGAAGAAGAGGAAGTTACTTTGTGCAATAACGATGGTTCTTTGAGTAGCGTGCCTATGGACGCTCCACGGTAGGTGACTCCCGAGCAGTACACACCCTTGTGACCTGGGACTTTCGCGTCTGATACAAATGATTGAACAGAGGCCCTGAATTGGACGTCTGAAGCCAAATCACTCAGAATGGCATAGTGTTCTGTGAAGGTATGTGCAGAGGCCCATGTAGCTGTTTTGCATCTCTCTGATATGGGGATACCTTGAGAGAATCATAGAATATCAGGGTTGGAAGGGACCTCAGGAGGTATCTAGTCCAACCCCCTGCTCTAAGCAGGACCGATCCCCAACTTAATCATCCCAGCCAGGGCTTTGTCAAGCCTGACCTTAAAAACCTCTAAGGAAGGAGATTCTACCACTTCCCTAGGTAACCCATTCCAGTGCTTCACCACCCTCCTAGGGCAAAAGTTTTTCCTAATATTCAACTGAAACCTCCCCAACTGCCACTTGAGAACATTACTCCTTGTTCTGTCAATTGGCGACTGATGAGAAGACTGCCCTTGTGGAATGCATGGGTATTGAAGATGGGGATATTACCCCTCCCCATAATTGGTAGCAGAGTTTAATACAGCAGAGACCCTCCCTTTATAGTCTCTGAGCTAAGATTGCCGCACTCTTTGATATAATCACAACTGAAAGGAAGAGCCTCAGAGATTTTCAGAAGACCTTCATACTGTGTAAGTAGAAGGCCAAAGCTCTGTCACATTGAGCGTACTCAGGATGTCCTCTCTATTGTCCATATGAGGTTTCTTGATAGAATGTTGGGAGTTGAATGAGTTGAGTCACGTGAAATGCAGAACTTACTTCGGGAGTGAACTTCGTGTGTGGGCTGAGTGTGACTTTGTCAGGGAAGAACACTGTAAACAGGGGATGTGCTGTCAAAGCTGCTATCTCCCCTATCCTTCTGGCAGAAGTGATGGCAATGAGGAACAGAGTCTTCATGGAAAGGTGAGTTAATGGCTATGGATTTGAATGGCAGTCTAGTCAGTTCCTTTAGTGCTAGGTTGAGGTCCAATTGTGGAGTAAGGGTCCTGGATTGTGGGAAGAGGTCTGCTATATCTTTTAGAAACCTCTTCTTAATCGAGTGAGAGAAGATTGAGTGGCCTTCTACCTGCTAGTAGAAAGCTGCAATTGCTGCCAAGTGAACATTCAGTGAGCTAAGAGAGAGACCCGATTTTTTCAAGGATAACAGAGAGTCCAGGACGACTGGCCAGGTGGCTGAAATAGGGATGACATCCTTGGATTGGCACCATATCCGGAACCCATTCCATTTCTGCAGGTAGGTGCGACGAGCAGACCCTTCCTACTGTGCACTAGTACCTCCTGTGCCTCCTCTGAGCAGGATGTCTCTATGTGCTGGAATCATGAAGGAGCCACACTTTGTGATGTAGGACCTGTGGATTGGGATGAAGGGTGCAACCCTCATTTTGTGACAGAAGGTAGGGAGTGATCGGTAGGGTCACCGGTGGACACACTACCAGCTGGGACAGGAAAGGGTATCATGTCTGTTTGGGCCAGGTGGGGGCAATCAGAATGTTTGCTTTTTCCTTTTTTATCTTCAATAGCAATAGAGGGAATGGAGGAAAGGCCGAAAGAAGGCACTTATTTCAAGGGATGGGGAGAGCGTTTCTGGAGCAGTAATGTGGACATTTCTTTTTCTAGTAGGTAGCAAATAATTCTCTCTCTGGCAACCCTCATTGCTGGAATACATCATGTAAAATGGTTGGTTCTACTTCCCTTTCATGATCAAGCTGGAACTTGCAGTTGAGGCTGTCAGCTGTTGTATTGTGTATTCCCAGTAGGTAGACCGCTGATATTAGGATGTTATGGGAGATGTACCAATTCCATAGCTTCAGAGCTTCTGTACTCAAAGAAATGAGATCTGGTGCCTCCTTGACGGTTTATGTAGTACATACAAGCCATGTTGTCTGTCATGATCTTCATGTGCATGACCTTCATTGGTGTGAGGAAGTGAGCACATCATTTCAAATTGCTCTGAGTCCCAGCATGTTGATGTGGAGACATCTCTCCGACAGGAAGTATTTGCCATGAACAGTGCAACCACTGAGTTATGCTACCCAGCCTATGAGGGATGCATCGACGGTCAGAAGAAGGGATGGGGAGAACTGAGCAAATGGGACCCCCATGAAAACATACATTGAGTCCTTCCACCAGTTCAAGACAATTTCCAGCACCCACTTGTTGGAGGTTATCCATTCTCAGGTACTGTGGATAGGGGAAAGGTGGTGTCCAAAAGGAGAAGTGGGGTTTCCCAGTGTGAGATTGTAAGGAGAATGTTCTATTGGCACCTCGACCAACCAGTCAAAAGTGTCACTTCGAAGTTGACGACTGAAACAAAGGCGGTTGTGGCCCTGATTGTTTGCACTTACAGAATTTTGATTTCTTTCTCTATGGCTTGTACAATCTCCACAATGAATATTGAGGCACATACTTCAATGATCCCGGCTTGGCCTGTGATTGAGGACTGTATTTTCTTTTGTAAGACAGCCTGTATATCCCCAAGGATCTCAGAGTCACTCAAGAATCTTTTACCATGCGGAGGGGTGCAGCTATCTTCTCAGCGAACAGTTTTGTTCCCTTGAAGGGGCGGTTCTCTACTATTGTCTGACCTCCTTAGGGAAGCTGGACAAATGGAGCCAAGAGGCTCTCCTCAGAGGCATCGCAGGGGAGATTGAGTGCGCTGCTGTGTCAGTTGTGTCCAACGCACACTGCAGAGAAATTTTTGCTACTAGCCGGCCTTTGTTAATGATAGCCATGAATTGGTCTCTGTATGTATCCAGGAGCTGCTCAATAAAAGAGTTTAATTTTGTAGAGTTCTGATAATCATATTTGGCTAGTAAAGCCTGATACTTCACTCCCCCAATCTGGAGGATGGCTTTTCTGTCAAACAGGTCCAAACGCATCCAGTCTTGGTCATACGGGGCAGATTTAAATTGGTATTAGTGACCCCTCAAATTGACCATATTCACTATGATGGAATTTGGAGGTGGATGGGTGAATCGCTCCTAGCAGGGTCTAGAACTGCCTGGTTAACTGGGAGGGCTACCCTGGCAGAGGTGGAAGAATGACAAACGTCTACCAGCTCAATGAAGTTCATACACCTCATGTAGTTGCACCTGTAGGGCCTCAGCCACTCTGAGTTAGGTCCTGGAATGACAACTCATCTGCCAAAGATGGCAGGGGAGGCATCCCCAGTTAGTCAGGTGAGGATGATGAGAGGTGGACTTGAGGAGCCTCTTGCTTTTCCATCTCTGCTTCCCATTCTTTCTCCAAGAATTCTGGAGGGTCAGGTGCCCTTGACGTCATTGCGGAAGGGGGACTTCTCTGTGCCTACTGGCAAATCACAGTAGGTGCCTGGGAGGCTTGTTGTCTCTGGGCCTACCGGGGTTCTAGTTTGGCTACTGCAGATAGGGAGCTGGAAACATGGTTGTCCATACCAAGGAAGCTGATGACTGGGGGGTACCTCTGGTACCTCTTGTGGAACTGGGGTCCAAGTGGTGACAATGGTGAGAACCCAACACTTCCGGCTCGCTATCTGACTCCAAATGGGAAAGAGATGGTGCGTGGCATGGAGATGCAGATGCCAATGCGTCCACTGCTCCTGGCAAGCTCAGCAACGAGGCTCTGATACTGAGAAGAGGCAAGTCTGATACCAAGAGGTCTGATGCATACCTGTAGTCTGCTGATGCGGATGGTACTGGTATCAGTGCTAAATGCAGCCAGTGCCAAAGAGCTTGCACTGAGGGAGTTGGAGACATGGACCTGGTTGTACAGTCCGTCGGTGTCAGCTGCATCGGGGTCAGCGTCAGTGCTCATGATCTCGTTGATGTAACCTTCCCCGGGGTGGACTATTTGTCACACTGTCCCGGTACCAGTATCTCTCTGCCCATGTCCATTGGGCCTCTGTATGCCCTGAGTAGGCAGCTTTGACTCCATTGGCACTGAAGATAGTGATAAAACTTGGGAATGTTTCTGGCTCGAACTGGGCTTGATACAGAGACTCACTTCTTACGGGTCTTTAGCGAGTGGCTTGATTCCCTAAAATCATTTGCCCTCGACACAGAAGGAGCAGCATTGACCCGCTTCTTAAAGCCTTGGACACACCAGGTGATTGATGCACATTCGGGTTGACAGACACTACCGTGAACAGTTCCAGTTCCAGCACATGGCATACATATGCACCCACAATTGGAATCCACATAGGGACCATCACTCAAAGAAGAATAGATGTTTCAGAGTAAGATGCGAACCCTCCCCCTGCATACACATAATAGTGTCAGTCAGAGCTCTGCTGCAACAATTCCAAATAACCCTAACATTTAGCCCAGAAATGGATGACCATTTTAAAATCCATCCCCATCCATGTGGCCCCAGTCTAGAGGGAATGAAGAGGTGAAATAACTCACTTGTTTCACTAAGTGAATGACCCTTTGCTTAAGTCAGGATCTTCACCATGAGCCTCAGGGAGAGGCTGCACATCAGCTGGCAGTTTGTTCTGGCATGTGGGGTTTAGATATGCTGGCTTCCCATACCTATCCCCCACCTTCCCAGATATGCTCAGCTGTCTGTTCAGCATGGCATTTCAAGAATGCTCAATGTTGAAGGTCCCACCAGGAGCAGAGACAGGAAGCAGCAGAGACAAGAGATGCAAATATTTCTCTCTGTAGACTCTCTGCTGTGATGGACTCTGCAACACGTTAGAGCCTGGTGCTGTTATTAAACCCATATTGCAGGATGAAAGCTGAGCTGCAAAAAGGCAGAACTGACCTCTGTTATGATGGCTTTTTGCTCCTTGACTCTCCTGGCCTCCTCAGGACATTGTTCCAGGCTGAAGACTTTGGAAAGGGGCAGAGGTTTTCCACTGCGGCACAGAATGGCTTGGCAAGTACCCACATTGGCCAATGTCAGAGTGAAGCTGCCAGCTGGGTCGGTAGCATCATGTCGAATATAGCAGAGGACAGCAGAAGAGCCCAGCTTCTGGCCAGCCATCCCCAGCTTCCTATTAGAAGGAAGAGACAGTATGAAAAGAACACAGCTTCCAATGACAGGTACCTAACAAACAGACCCTTGCTTCTCCTTCATACACAGAGTGCTATGTATCAGAGTGATGTACAGAAACTCCTCACTTAAAGCCATCCCAGTTAAAATTCTTCCATTGTTACGTTACTGATCAATTAGGGCAGGCCTGCACAACATGCGGCCCGGGGGCCACATGCGGCCCGCACGGGCTCACTGTGCGGCCCACGGAGGGTGAGTAGGGGTGGGGCAAGCCAAGCGGTGGGATGGGGGGAAGCAGACGGGGGCAGGGCGAGGGCGGGGCTTTTTGGCCCGCAGCTCGTTTTTTTGCAGAAATATGGCCCTTGCTGCTTTCCGAGTTGTGCAGGCCTGAATTAGGGAACATGCTTGTTAAAAGTTGTGCAATGCTCCCTTCTAACATCATTTGGCAGTCACCTTTCTGGTCCACTGCTTGCAGGAAGAGCAGTCTGTTGCAGCTAGCTGGTGGGGGCTTGGAACCAGGGTGGACCTGCAGCCCCACCAAGTTCCCGGTGCAGCAGCTGCCCAGCAGGCTATAAATTGCTGGCAGTTCAGCTATCTCTCCCCGCACTGCCATGTGCTGCTCCTGTCCTCTGCCTTGGAGCTGCTCCCGGGAACCTCCTGCACACTGCGGGGCGGGGGGGGGGGGGTAATGTCAGGGTCTCCCCCTCTCTCTGCTCCTGCACCATGCTTACCCCTTCTCCATATAGAGCAGGGTGGGGACACGGATGGAGAGAGAGAGAGAGAGAGAGAGATTGGGGCAGCTGCTGCTGTCTCAACGTCCTGATGGACTTAAAAACACAATGTACCTAAAAGTGGGGTCAGTTTATTTAAAGGGGCCATGCGCATCTCTCTCTCTCTCCCACACACAGGATGTGTCTCTGTCTGCCATCCTGTCTCCCCTCTTCACTCCTGCTGCCTTGTAGAGTGAGAGGCTACATTACCAACGTGTTAACCCTTGAGGGCTCAGCCAACAACTAGTTCATCATTTAGCAGTAAGACATTCCCTGGGAAATATCCCACCCTCTAATTTGACCACCTCAACCAAACTTCACAATCATCATCGCTGTGCACAGTATTGAATTGTTTGTTTAAAATGTACACTGTGTGTGTATACACACACATATATATAATGTACAGTTTTTTGTCTGGTGAAAAAAATGTTCCTGGAACCTAACCCCTCCATTTACACTCATTCTTAGGGGGAATTTGGATTCGCTTATTGCATGTTCTGGGAACATAACTACAACATTAAGCAAGGAGTTACTGTATGTACCCATGATTCCAAGCCCTATGCATTGGGAGATACAGCTGAACACCCTGCAGAGACCGTCCACACTCGCTCCTGAATCGACAAATGAGATTCCCTTTCTCCCATCGAAGCAAGAAGGACCCACTCCCTCACCAAACCACTCACTTGAGCTGCCTCCCCACATTTATTACCCATTTATCAAACTGCAGGAACAAACAAATCCTTGCTCACAGGTGCAGCCTGCCTACCCTGCACTGGGAGATCTCTCCTGTGCCCTTCTCACATCTCCATGCATCAGTCCGACCAGTTTCAACAGGGGCCCCCAGCACCTGCTGGCCTACCTGTGGGAGACCAGGAAGGTGTTACACATGAACACAGAGTCTATGTTCGACTGCTGCACCTCCTCCAGTAGCACGTCTGCCATAGTGCATTGCAGGAGACGGGGAAGCTCCTCATTCCTGTCACCATCGAACATGCCGTACACAGCGTCCACACTGTCTGCAAAGCTTCCCAGAGCCAGGGACGAGACACAGAGCCTATTGGGGGAGGGTAAAAGCAGCCTGAATCTATCTGAGGTACTTGTATGGCCTCATTACCATAGTATCTGAGTGACTCACAATCTCCAAAATATTTCTCCTCACATACCCCTGTGAAGTAGGGCAGTGCTAGTATCTCATTGTACATATTGGGAATTGAGGCAAAAAGAGGCTAAGTGACCTGCCCAAGGCCACATACAAAGTGTGCAATGGAGCTGGGACATAAGTTCAGGTTTCTCAAGTCTAAGGCTAGCGCCTGGACCAATGGGGCCATCCTTCCTTGCCAGCACAGGGGCAACGTGCAGAGCCTGCATGGGGAGTGCAGTGGTAGTTCTACCTGGTGGTTTCTGCGTGTGCATGCACATGCACACGCACAGGGAGAGCAAAGGCAGCTCTACCAAGGGATGGGGGGCAGAGACCCTCAGTGTCCCAGAGCATACAGATCAGAGGTGGGCTAACTACAGCCCACGGGCCACATCCGGCCCGTGGGACTATTCTGCCTCATCTTTGAGCTCCCGGCTGGGAAGGCTACCCCTCGCCCCTCCTGTGCCTACCGGGCAATGTGGCAGCGTGGCTGCGAGCTCCTGCTGCTCTGAGCGGCATGGTAAGGGGGTGGGGAGCGGGGTGGTGGTGGCAGGGAATCCCGGGGTCAGTCAGGGGACAGGGTGCAATTGGATGGGGCAAAGGTTTGGGGTGGGGAGGTCAGTGGATGGGGAACAGGGGGGATTGGATAGGCATGGGAGTCTTGGGGGCGGGAGCCTGGTAAGAGGGTGAGGGTGTGGATAGGGGTCGGGGCAGTCAGGGGACAGGAAGTGGGGGGAGGGGGGTTGGATTAGGAATGGGGTCCCGGGGCGGCAGTTAGGGGTGGGGGGATCCTGAGAGTGGGCAGTCAGGGGATAAGGACGGGGGTATGAATGGTTTGGGGGTTCTGAGAGAGCAGTCGGGGGGTGGGAAGTGCGAGGGGGTCAGATAGGGAGTGAGGCCAGGCTGTTTGGGGAGGCACCGCCTTCCCTACCCAGCCCTCCATACATCTTTGCAATCCTGATGTGGCCCTCAGGCCAAAAAGTTTGCCCACCCCGATGTAGCCTTTAGTCAAGGAAGAGGGTGAGGAAGAGAGGCCCCAGTTGCCAGGAGAAGACAAATGATCCAGGAAGCCACAGACGGCTGGCTAGCTCCTGGGGACAGCAGGGTTTGATTGATGGCTGGATGGTTGTTCAGCAGTGTGTGCTGCCCCTTGCCCCAGAACAGAGTGGGGGTCTCAGGATCCAGGTGTGAGCCACACATCAGGCAATATTACTCACTTATTCCTCTGGCCAGCCATCTCGGCCAACCCATGATTCCAGAGAGCAGAGGAGAGCGTGGGGTCTGCCGTGAGGGAGGGCTTGGCATCAATCTTCAGGGTGGCAATGTGACTGCAGAGAGAGCACCACAAAGATCATTCTGCTCCCACAGTCTGACCAACAGTCTGGGACATCTCCACATAAGCTTTAGGGGAAAAGGCCCGTTCACCTTACCAATCTAGAGCGCCTAGAAAGCAACCCCTTGGAAGAAGCTGAGCCCAGGAAAGGAGATTAAGGACGAAGCCTTCCATGGGCTGTTGTTACGTATCTACAAGGTGTCAGCCAAGACATTCTTTGCCTTAGGTTCTGTGCTGATACAGAGCCAGCATCTGCACTTTGATTGCCGCAAGACAGACAGCATTACTCAGTCATGGATGAATGACTGTAGGAAGGGGATGTTAAGGACTTTTGCTGGGCTCAGTAACCCAGTCAGCACATTACTTCCACCTCTAGTACATGCTTCACAGATAAAATTGTACACCTTATTTCCAGTCTCAATCTGTCTAGCCTCAACTTTCAACCATTGGATCTTGTTATATATTTGTCTACTAGACTGAAGAGCTCATTATCAAATCTGTGTTCCTCAGGTAGGTACTTAGAGACTGATCAAATCACCCTTAACCGTTTCTTTTTTAAGCTAAACAGATTGAGCTTCTTGAGTCTCTCTACAAGGTATGTTATCTAATCCTTCAATTATCTCATGACTCTTTTCTGAACCCTCTCTAATTTGTCAACATCCTTCTTCAGTTGTGGACACCAGAACTGAACACTGTTGCCAAAGAGGTCACTCCAGTGCCAAATACAGAGGTAAAAAACAACCTCTTAACTCCTACTTGAGGTTCCTGTTTATAGATCCAAGGATCGCATCAGCCCTTTTGGGCCCCAGAATCGCTCATGTTCAACTGTTTATCCACCATGATCCTTCCAGTCTTTTTCAGAGTCATGGCTTCCCAGGATAGAGTTCCCCAAAGTGCATGGATGGCCTGCATTCTGTATTCCTAGATGTATGACTTTACATTTGTCTGTATTAAAATGCATCTTGTGTGCTTGTGCCCAGCTTGATAAACCCTTCCCAGAGAGCTTCTTGGCTTCATTGGCCTGGCAGCCCCACAACTCACCTGAAGATGTCCAGGGTCTTGTGTTCTAGCACCAGGTTCGTGTTTCCAGTCAGGTCTAGCTCCTGCAAAGTAGGTGGCAGCACCTCAGGGATCACGATTTCTGTTAGTTCATTGCAGCTCAAGTCTACAAACTGCAGAACAGAGAAAGCATAACAGAGAGGAATCCCTTCCCTGCAACCCCCCGCAATGGCTCCACCACTATATTTCCCCTCCATACGTGTGTTCACCCCCATCATCCAGCACCCCATTGCTACATTCCCCACCCCATTTTGGATCTCTTTCCAACCCTGAGGCCCTGCTGCTATCTCCTCAGCTCCATATTATAAGGGGAGTATAATATCTTCAGGCGAACAGCCTCTCTCAGTTCTGGGTCACAGAGATCACTAGTTATTTACCTTAGTGGTTTCTAAGTCTCTTTTGCATTCATATGCAAGGCCTGTCAGTTCCAGTGTCATGACACATTTCTGGGAGTTATTTGGCAATGGGATAGGGAGTGTAGTGATGGAACCCACCACCAAGTTCAGATCAGCAATGGGATGGAACTGGGAATACAGTGACAGGGTTCTTAGGAGCTGGGGGGAGATTCTAAATGGGGTAGGAAATGTAGTGATGGGGCCCATACAGATATGTGCAAGACCCTCTCAGCTGGACTTGTGTGTTCAGTTCTGCTCCTGCTGTCTCATAAATGATAGAAATAGAGGGGGTTCATAGATGGACAATGAATATAAAGGAGGGAATGAAAAGTCTGTGACTGTTTAATTTAGAGAGGAGACAAACAAGATACAGGATGCACATATTATACCCTCTATGGGACTTGCATCTCTAACGCTGGAGCCTGCAGTTCCTCTCCCAGGATTCCATTGTTAACCCTCCACCCCAACTATTTCCTGAAGCCTTTCACCCTTCAGGGGTACCTGAATATGAGGTAGGTGCAGGATCTCTGGGAAGATACTGATCTCATTTGAGTGTGCAATAAGTGCGTGCAGCTGCTTGCAGTTTGCGATCGTTGTAGGAATCATCTTCAGCTTGTTGCCACTCAGGTTCAGCTCCTCTAGCTGCTCCAGCTTGCTCAGTTTGCTGAAGGGGAAACCCAAAGTAGCAAATCTCATGAGCCAGAACCTGCCATGTCAGAATTCACAGGCACAGGACCCAAAGGGTTAATCTGCTCCCCTGGGCAGGAGAACCTAGGGAAGCAGCCAAAGGAAACGTTCAGCTGCTTACTAGCTGTGTTTCTGATTTTTGGATAGGAGACAGCCAGCAAGTCCAAGGAGACATGGCAGTGAGAACAGGGACTGTCAGGCCAGGATTTGCCCAGTGGGCTGATTCCTTTGCTCCTGGCTCCTATATGCATGAAAGGATAAGAGAAGCTCATCACAGGCAACTATGCAGGACCAGTGAACATGCACCCATGAGCTCAAGGGAACGGAGTGAGAAGCTATGTGGGTCACTAGTGTAGATATTTAACAAATCTTAGAATGCAGGGGGAAGTCTCAGATGACTGGAAACAAGCTAATGTTGTATTTAATAAGGATAAATTGCATGATCCATGAAACAATAGGTTGATTAACTTGACACTGACCCTAGGCAAAACTATGTAAAGGCCAATAAAGGATGCAATCAATAAAAAAGTAAATGATAGTAGCATAATTAATGCCAATCGATATGGTTTTATGGAAATCGGTCTTGTCAAACAAACTAGATACAGTATCAGAGGGCTTCAGAGGAAAGGCTTCAAGAGAAGAGCCAACCAAATGATCTGAGGTGAAATCCAATGGCTGGAAGATGACTCCTAACAGACTCAGACTTGATATAGGGCACTTTTTTTTCCTTTTAAGCGAGGGTCATTAACCATTGAAACAACTTACCAAAGGATGTGGTGGATTCTCAGTAACCTGAAGTCTTTAAATCAAAAGTGGGTACCTTTCCAAGAGAGATGCTCTAGCTCAACCACAAATTATGAACTTAATGTAGGAATCAACAGATAAAATTATATGGCCTGAGGTATGTAGGATGTCAGACTGAATTATCAGAATGGCCTTCCGGCCTGAAAATTTATGACTGGATGAACAGCACAATTCAACAGCTGCTCACTGCTATTAGCAAAGCTGCCATTCTAGGCTCCGCCAGCCATACACCCCTACCCTGCTCAGCATGTACTTGAAGTACAGGAACCACAGCAGCCAGCACTATCCTCAGGGATACTGATGGATGGTTGGGAGGAAGTAAATCTTGAGTCTCATATCAGAGGCACAGCATCTCACCAGGACATTGATAAGCTCCTACAGTTCCCAATGAGGGAAGGAAACCCACTCACTCTAACCCAGCAGAGTTGACTGATTCTAGCCCTGTCAGCTGAACATTACCTTTCCCCACCTGTTGTGTGCATTTACCTTGCAGGGAAGGTTTGCAGTTGGTTGTTTGCCAGGTGTAGGACCCGTAAATGTGGGTGTCCCACCAAGTCAGGGATGCACTGATCTGTGAGCTTATTATTGGTCAAGTAAAGTAGCTGCAGCAAGCTGAGGCTCTTTTCCCCAGGGCAAACAGATGGCAAGGACTCCAGGCTGTTGGCAGATGCATTCAGGTACCTGAGACTAACAACAACGGATTAAGAGACATTAGGCTCCATCCCATCCAAACCACTTCACCAGATAGGACAGTGATGGAAGCCATATGAGAACCCGGACAGATAGCTAGGGCTGTGTTATCATAACAGAGGTCATAGCAGATGATTATAATGGTCTCTTCTGACCTTAAAAATCTATCGGTCTAACAATGAGTAGCTGTCTAGCACTAGAGATGCTCATAGAGCTTTTCAGCAAAAGGGGGTCCCTGCCCTAAAGAGTTTGCAAGCTAAGTTGAGAGATAACACAGGGAATGGGTGGAAAAAAGCTGAGTGCAGGAGGCTCTCACAGTCATTTGGGAGCATAAAGCTTGTGTTTTATTTTATTGAGGATTATTCCATCCCAGTGAGTATCTCATCTCTGCCTGTAACACCTTATACTGCACCTATCCCAGTGCCTGTCTGCTTTCTCCTTTGTATCTGAAAATCTTATAGACTGGTCTCAAAGAATGAGAACTCCACAGGGCAGGAATTTTGTGTTCCTCTATGCATATGAATCATGATAGAGAAACAACAATAATTACAGGCAACTTCCTTGGTGGGCTGGTGGGTTAGACTACATTCACCTTTCCTGCTATTATACAGAAACCTGATTCCCTCAGCAGCCAGCTGGATGATTTCTCCCCTTGGCACCTGGATGACTGCCTCATAAAACACAAATCTGTCCTACTACCTCTTACTCAACAGGCAGTTAAGCCCCAGAACTTGGCACCCTCACACAAACAGCACCATAACCCTTTACAGCTCCAAAGGTGAGACAGCCAGAGGAAACTGATCTTTCACCCAGAGTTAGAGAATAGATTCCATCCTAACAAACTGTGTTCTGCTGCCACTTACTTCAGAGCCTTGAAGAAGAGCATCTCCGGGAGTTTAGTAATCAGATTATGCTGGAGGTCCAGCACCTCCAGGGTAATGTGTTCCAGCAAAGGCGGAAGGCTCTGCACGTGGTTGTGCCCCGCCATCAACTTCCGAAGACTCAAACTACTCAGGGTCCTAGGAGGACAGAGAGCTTAATGAGTTAGCTGGGCTCACCCTTCTTTCAGAGCCCACAACAGAAAGATCCCGGTCTTTAATCCTGTTATTAAACAAAATTAGGGCTGAAGAACATTACATTGCCTGGGTCAGTGAATTTTAAACAATGGAACGAGTCTGAGGCATGACTGGTCAGGCAAGCCCCTACCTTTGTGTACACACATGTATGTGAGTGCCCGTACAGTTCTATCCAAGCTACTATATACGTATCTGGAGATCACTGATTTGTGATGTAGGCATGTGTATATAGATACACTGTGAGCATACTTCACAGTGTAGGATGAAGGAGGAATGGAACAGCAAAGGATGGACGAGAATTTAGTGACTTCCTTCTTCTGACAGAAGAGGCTATTCTCACTGCTGACTAAGGGATTCTGGGCTTGAACTGCACTGGATCAACAACCCAGTGTGGTTTTGAGACTGCCATCATATTCTTTAAAAAACAACCCAAGTCTCTAGCCCTAATGACTGAAAAGATAATTTCAGAAAGTTGAGCTGAGTGTAACCACTACAGTGATGTCTACCTGAGTCTGTTGTTATTTTGGGGCTGTCTGCAAACAGGTATAAACTGCCCCATTAATTTCACTAAGATAAATGCCAGTGTCATTGCTGTTTATTTCATGACAACATGTAGGAAAGGAAGAGATCATCACACTAAGGAGCTCTGAAAGTCACTGCAGGTGACAGCTTATTTGGGAACCACCAGTGAATGGTGCTGAGGAGATACCAGCATCATTTTTTCCCTGCTCCAGGGATGAAGGTGTAACATCCATTTCTCCTCGTTCAGCGCCTGTTCTGGGGTGGGGAACCTTCTCCTCTGGCTTCCAGAAGGAGCCAGCAGCAATTGTCAGTGGCCAACTCTGTCTTTCATCTACTCAGAAGAGCCTGGAGCCATGTGCTGCTGATAGTGGCCCTTTTCCCTGAGCAGTGATAGGAGTGCAGTACTCCCAGGGTTTCAGGAGCCTGGTCTGCTCTAGTACTTATTTTCTGGCTCTAAAGGCTGCTGGTCCTCTCTCTGCATCAGTTACAGCCAGAACTACTCCACCTCAGAACTACTGTTTCCAGCCCTCTACATGCTAAGACCAATGTTAGTGCATCAGTTAACCCTGAAAATATGACCCATGTATTTCTTTGCCATTATGAGGACGGAAGTATAGAATCACATCAATGTAGGGATGGAAGGCACCTCAAGTCCAGTCTCCTGTGCTGTGTCAGAAACAAGCAAACCCCAACCATCTCAGATATGTGTTTGTCCAACCTGTTCTGAAAAACTTACAATGGGGATTTCAAAACGTCCCTTGGAAGCCTGTTCCAGAGCTTAACTACCCTTTTATTTAGAAAGCTTTTCCTAATATCTAACCTAAATCTCTCTTGCTACAGATTAAGCTCATTACTACTTCTCCTTTCTCCAGTGGACATGGAGAACAATTGATCACAATCCTCTTTATAACAGCCTTTCAAATATTTGAAGACTATTGTCAGGTCCCCACTAAGTCTTCTTTTCTCACATTAAGCATGCCGGGGTTTTTTAAGCTTTCCCCATAGGTTAGGTTTTCGAAACCATTTATCATTTCTGATATTCTCTTATGGAGTCTCTCCAATTTGTCCACATCTTTTCTGAAGTGTAGTGTCCATGGCTGGACACAGTATTTACCGGTGACAAGTAAAACTGGACAATTACCTCCTGCATCTTACATACTACACATCCCAAAATGATGTTAGTCTTTTTTGCAACTGCATCACATTACTGACTCGTATTCAATCTGTGATCCACTATAAACCCCAGATCCTTTCCAGAAGTACTACCTCCATTCTGTAGTCATGCATCCCTTCCTAAGAACTTTGCATTTGTTTTTACTGAATATCATCTTGTTGACTTCAGACCAAAATTCTCTAATTTGTCAAGACTGTTTAGAATTCCATTTTTGCCCTTCCAAGTGCTTGCAATCTATCCCAGTTTGGTGTCATCTGCAAATTTTATAAGCATAATTTCCAGTCCATCATCCAAGTCATTAATGCAAATATTGAATAGTTCCAGACCCAGGACAGACTCCTGCAGGATCCTACTAAATACACCCCTCCACTTTAATAGTGAACCACTGATAACTACTCTGAAGTACAGTTTTCAACCAGTTGTACACCCACCTTATAGTATTTTCATCTAGTTAACTTATAAGACTGTCGTGTGGGACTGTGTCAAAAGACTTAGTAAAATCAAGATATAACACATCTGCTGCTTTATGCTCCCCATCTCCCATCCACTTAAGAAGTAACCCTGTCACAGAAGGAAATATGGTTGGTTTGGTATGATTTGTTCTTGAGAAAACCATGCTGGCTATTTCTTACTACCCCCATCATCTTCCAGGTACTTAGAAACTGATTGTTTAATAATTTGTTCTAGTATCTTTCCAGGTATTAGAGTTAGGCTGATTGGTCTATAATTCTTCAGGTCCACTTTGTTCCTCTTTTTAAATGTAGGTTTTGCGTTAGCCCTTCTCAAGTCTTCTGGGACCTTATCCATCCTCCAGGATTTCTTAAAGATAACTGCTAGTGGTTCTGATCATGCTTCAGCCAGCTCCTTAAGTACCTTGGGTTGAATTAAGTATAATTTGAATTGAAATGGAAGCTGAGATTCTATCATCACATGACTCTAGGCACATTGCCCTTTCCCATGCATGTATTGTGCTTATAACTTAAAGCAGCTCTGCCCAAAAAAAAGAGACAGATTTAGAGGACAGAAGAGACCATTATGATCAACTGCTCTGACCTGCTGCATAGTACAGGCCATAGATTGTCATACCAAAATTCTAGCCCCATAACTTCTGTTTGAGCTAAGGCACATCTTTTAGAAAGACATCCAATGTCGAACCAAAGACTTCAAGTGATGGAGAATTCATCACATCCCCTTGTTAGTTGTTTCTGTTAAATACTCTCTGTTAAAAATTTGCACATTTGCCTTGCCTCGGTTTCCAATCACTGGATCTTGTTATACTTCTTTCTGCCAAACTATAGGGCTGTCTACTATCAGAAATCTTTTCTTCCCGTATGGACTCTATATAGTGATCAGGTCACCTCTTAACCTAATCTTCACCTCTTAACCTAATCTTCAATAAACTACATAGATTGAGGTGGTGGTGTAGGCGTCTTGGTCCTAGAATATTAGAGAGACAAGGTGGGTGAGGTAATATCTTTGATTGGATCAACTTCTGTTAGTGAAAGAGACAAGCGTTTTATCTCACTCTCCTTGTCTCTCTAAATAGATTGAGCTTTTCTTTAGTCTCTGGTTAGGTGTCATATTTTCCAGACCTCAAATCATTCTTGTATCTCTTTTCTGAAGCCTTTTTAATTTGTTAAAATCTTTTTAAAAGTATGGACTCCAGAACTGGATACAGTATCCAGTAGTGGTCCCCCGCACTGCTTACTCATTCTTGATATTTCCCTGCATGTAAATCCAAGGATTTTATTCACTCTCAATTATTGGATTGCACCAGAAGCTCACATTCTACTCGTTATGTCCCAGTAAGTCTTTTCCAAAAATCTCTGCTCTTCCAGGATACAGTCCCCCATCTTATAAATGTGACCAGTAGCCCTTGTTATGAAGTGCAAGACTATGCAAATGGCTGTGTTAAAATTCACTCTTCAAATGAGCTCTTTAAACTAAGCAATCTAGGCTGGAATGTACAATTGACCTGTCTCTATCATTATTTACTACTCCACCACTTTTAGTGTCATCTGCAAACTTTACCAATGATTTTATATTTTCTTCCAGACCACTGATAAAGTTTTTTGAACACCACTGAGAATAGAGAACAGACACTTGAGGGATGTCACTAGACCAGGGGTGAGCAAACTGCAGCCCGCAGGCTCGTCCTGTCCGGCCCCCTGAGTTCCTGGCAGGGGAAGCTGCTCCCGGCCCCTTCCCCGCCTTCTCTCCTTCCCCACAGCCTCACCACTGCACGGGCAGTGCTCTGGGGAGGCAGGCTGTGCGCTCCTTCAGGAAAGCGATGCCACGTGTCTGGCTCTGGCCGGGCTGTCAGCAGCATGGTAAGGGTGCTGGGGCCAGTGGGTCGGATAAGGGGCAGGGAGTCCTGGGGGGCAGACAGGGGGCTGTTGGATGGGGCGGAGGGGCAGTCAGGGGACGGGAAACTGGGGGGTTGGATAGAGTGTGCGAGCCCGGAGTCAGTCAGGGGTTGGGGTGTGGGTGTAGGAGTCGGGGCAGACAGGGGAGCAGTTAGGGTGGGGGGTCTCAGGAAGGGGCAGTCAGGGGAAAAGGAGCAGGGAGGCTTAGATAGGGGGTGGAGTCCCCAGGGGTGGTTGGGGTGTGTGTGGGGTGTTGGATGGGTCCAGGATTCTGAGGGGGGCAGTCAGGGGGTGGGAAGTGGGAGGGGGAAGGATAGGGGAGGGAGCCAGGCTGTTTGCGGAGACATAGCCTTCCCTGACCTGGCTCTCTGAACAATTTTTCAGCTTTGATGTGGCCCCCGGGCCAAAAAGTTTGCCCACCCCTGCATTAGACACACCTCCACTGGATGATAATTCCCCATTTACAATTATTTTTTTCTCTGTATCTATTGACCAGTTTTTAATACATTTGGTATGATTTTGGATAGTGTTTTTTTTTAAATCAGAATGTCATGGTTCAAATGCCTTACAAAGCTTTAAGTATATTATATCAGCATAATTACTTTTGTCTGTCAAACTTCTCATCGGATAAAAAATGGTATCAAGTTTGTTTGACAAGAACTATTTTTCAGAAGACCATGTTGACTGGCATTAATTATGAGACCATAATTTAATTCTTTACTGACTGTATCTCATATCAGTGTTTTCATGATTTTGCCAAGGTTCATCCACAGATTAGCCAGCCAATCAATTTTCTGGGTCATCTTGGTTACCCTTTTTAAATGTGGACACAACATTGGTTTTTGCTTCCTCAGTGTTCCCAGATTTGTTAAAAATCAAACCAAATTGTTCAGAAATCTATTAGGACAATTCTTTTAATATTCATGGGTTCAATATATCTAGCCCTACAGATTTAAAAATGTTTAACTTTAACCGTTGGTGGTGAACATCCTCCCTAGATACTGATAAAACAGAATGTATTTCATCATCCCAGTCAGATATGAGAACACATCCTGCTTCTTTTCAAATACAGAATGCCTATATTTATTGAATACCTCGGCTTTTTCTGCATCATAGCTGATAGTTTTACAATTCTCGTCTAGTATTAGGTAGGATTTAATTTGTTCCTGCCATATTTAAAGAATGCCTTCTTAGCGTCCTTACCCCTACTGGGCATAGATTTTTTCACTGAAACCTTTAGCTTCCTTTATCAATTGTCTGAATTTCCTAACTGCTGATTTGTACTCATTGCTATCAGCTTCTCTGCTTTTCCATTACCTTTTACTTCCTCTTTCACCTCCTCTCTTAGCCAGGATGTACTGTTATTGGGCTTTTATTAATAGAAGTAGCCCCTTCTTTTGTGATTGAAGAATGTGAGGCCTGGGCATCTAACAAACCATTCTTAAATAATTCCCAATTATCATTGTATTTTTACGTTTAAATATTTCCTCTCATTAAATTTAGCTTGTGACTGATTTTGAATTCCAGTGAGATAGAGGCAAGCCTGAGGAGCCAAGAACAGCATATGTGACCATATTTAATTAGCTGGGGAAGGGAGGAAACGGTTAAGAGCAACTCAGAAAAGAGGCAACAGTCTAAGATAACCTACACTGGCAGAAGATCCTGATATCACAGGGCTTTTTAAAGTTAGCTGACAAAGGCACAACAAGATCTAACATCTGGAAGTTGAAATCAGCAAAATTCTAACTGGAAATAAGGCATACATTTTATTGTTGAGGATGATCAGCCACTAGAATCTTTTCATGGGATGTGGAAGATTCTCCAGCACTTGAAGCCTTTAAATCAAGCTTTGATTATTTTTCTACAATACAACCCCTAGTTCAACCATAAATAGTTGAGGTAGATGCAGGAATCGCTGGATGAAATTCTCTGGCCTGTGTTATTCACGAGGTCAAAAGAAATGATCATAATGATCCCTTCTGACCTTAAAAACTGATGAATGTTTTGAACATATGCACAGTCCAGAGAGCGTGGTGCCACATACTGGCATCACAAGCAAGTGAAACATTGCTGGGGGAAGGGGGAATAGAACAGTGCAATCATTCTTTTCTCCAATACACACACCCTGGAGGGAGTCCCACCTTAGGCCAAGAAGGGGATTTGCTATTACCTTGATGGAAGCTCTGTGAGAAGATTGTAGCTCACATCCAAAACCTCAAGTTTCTTTGCTTCGCAGGCCCAATCAGGGATACACAGCAGCTGGTTACTGAGAAGAAGAAATTGAAAGCATAAGAGGAGGGACAGCAAGATATCTGAATTCTACTGATCTATAACTCATCACATGGAGATTTTGTTGGAACACTCTAGTGATTCCCACACATAAAACAGCACAAGAGACAAACCCAAAGAAAAAGAAATAACAGCATAGGATCAGTCACACACAGACCTCATTCAAACAAACCAGTGAGCGTAGGGCTGGTAAAGAGTGCTGATTCATGGCCATGATGTTTTATCCAAAGCTGCGGCAGGAGCAGGGCACGCTTCCCTATGCTGGCAGGTTGATGCACTTCACCCAAGAGCTAAGGTGAGAGGAAAGGCCAGATTCCAGATTCGTAAAAGCTTTTAACTCCTACTGACTCAGTTTTGAACTAACGACCAAGAGCTGAAAGGCAGCCAGTCACCTAGTCATGCCAAGCTGGTTTAAAGGGGTTTCTAGTCTGGGAAATGTTCATTTTCCTTCCATGCTAGTCTGTTCTGTTCCGAGGAGATGCTTCACTCTCTTCACTGCTCTCTTCTCTTTCTAAGAACAGCTGTGCTCGACCTTTGCCCACAAGGTATTAGAAAGGGGCTGAAGAGACAGTTGTCCCATTGAAGAGAATTCAGAAGAGGAACTGCAACCTGCACTCACTCTCAGAGCACCAGCACAGGAAAGCCGGTGTGTTTCAGGAAGCCTCCTCAGAAGAACCTTTTGCTCCCACTCCTCTTACCAGAGGGTCTAATCCAGGGGTCTCAAACTCAAATGACCACGAAGGCCACATGAGGACTAGTGCATTGGCCCGATGGCCGCATCACTGACACGTTCCCCTCGCTGCCCCCGGCCCTGTCCCCACTCCACTCCTTCCATGAGCTCCTACCCCTGTCCCACCACCTCCTTAAGCACACAGCTCCCCAGCTCCTTCCCTTCCCTCCTGGAAAGCGCTAAGCACCACCAACAGCTGTTTGGCTGTGGGAAATGCCTGAAGGTAGGCAGGGAGGAGACAGGGGGGCATGGGGAGCTTGGCAGCTGCAGGAAATAAACCTGGGAGAGAGAAGGGGCGCGGGGAGCTTGGCAGGCTGCAGAAAACAATCCCGTGGGTCACATGTTTGAGACCCCTGCCTGAGGTGAACTATTCCTCCGCCTAACAAATCTGAGCCTCAAACTCAGCCTCAGTGTTACACATACAATGATACAAAAGTATAGTCAAAAATAAAAAAAAATGAAGAGTAATATAGTATGCTATTAAGTTTATTAACTTTTTTTTATTAACTTCTTTACTTCTGTTAAAGTTCACCCCTGCACTGGGCTGCACCCCCACTCCACTTCTGCTCCATCTCTTCCAATCCCTTTCCTGTTCCCTTCAAACCTCCAAAGTTCTCACCCCAACTCCCCCTCCCACGCTAGTCCAACCCCTTTCCCAAATCCCCACCTCCCCTGTGCACGAGGCTTACTACTCCTGGCCCCTCCATCCCGGAGACCGCTAAGCCACCAGAGAACTGCCTGTGCATAGGAAGAGCAGGGCTGGGGGAGGGGAGAGCTTAGCGGCCACAGAAAAACAACTCGGTGTGGGTCTGGGGGTGAGGAAAGTTTGGTGGCTATAAGATTACGGCTGCCAAACTTTCCTCCCCCTGAGTTGTTTTCTGTGGCCGCTAAGCTCTCCGTCTCCTCTCCACTGCTCTAACTACCCCCAGGCGGTTCTCTGGCGGCATAGCGGTTACCGGGATGGAGGGGCCATGAGCAGTAATCCTCCCACAGAGGGGAGGAGGCCCGCCAGGCTCCCTGCAGCCCCCCGCTGCAGGTGGCTTATCGCTCATGGCCCCTCCCTCCCAGAAACTGCTATGCCGCCAAAGAAAGAAAATAACTCGGGGGACAGTGAGGGGCCGCGGGGAACTTGGTGGGCCGCAGGGAAGGGCACAAGCATAGCGGGCCGCATGTTTGAGACCCCTGCTCTAATCAGTCCTAAAATCTGACTCGCATCAGGTTCTACTTCATGTTCATGAAAACCCAGGCAGACTACTTCTATCAAGGAACTACAGCCATGAACCATAGGTCTCAGTCTCATCAATTTAGCCTTGCCAAATCTATTTTCTTTCTTTTTTTTCTCAGCTGCCTCTATACTAAGGGAAAGTAGAAATTAACAAAATGAGAGAATGTTGTTCTGATAGCATGGGATGGAGGAAGGTATCACTTGAGAACTTTGCAGCCTAGACGTGAAACAATTAGAACTGGGAAATGTCTATGGAGCTAAATTTGCCATAACCCTTAAGAAATTGAGGCAGCGATTAGATTAGACCTCTCAGTTAACCAATTCCCCCTCTCAGACAAACTGGCTGAGAGAGGGAACACAGGGTTGTCCGACTACTTGAAATTTTACAAATAAATATTCAGCCCTAATCACACCCAGACCACGTACAGCAACTGACATATTCAAAGCACTTTTCAAACAAAGTATTTACTCCTTTCCTGGGAAGGGGAACTCTTAATATGAAGTACAAAGACGTTAGTTACATGTATAGTACTGATGTTCTTGAAGATATGTAGCCTGTCTTCATATTCCACAGCTGGTGTTTGCATGCCCAGTGCTCGTGTGTTAGAAAATTTTCTAGTTAGCAGCGTTGGCTGGGGTGGCATATGTGCCCTTCATATCCTTGTGCATTCTGGTGAGAGTGTAAACAACATCCAGTTCTTTTGCCATTCTTAGCTGTTTGTGAAGATTCTGAAGTAGTGAGGATGGCAAGTGGGTGATGAAAGACATATACAGGCTACACATCTCAAAGAGCCTGTTACTGTACAGGTAAGTAGCTTCTTTTCTTCTGTGAGGGGTAGCCTGTGTACATATTCCGCAGCTGATGACTCTCAAGCTTTAGTTCTCATTGGTGTCAGAAACGAGGAGCCTGTGCAAACAGAGAACAGCACAGCCCCTCTCAAAGTGAATGAGATTCTCTAATTGGACCCACCAGCACCATATTTCCAGACTATGCACCGAGCTCTGGGTGTCCCTAGGCTCCAAAGGGTCCACCACTTGGTCGGCCTCCAGGCATGCCACCATGGATGAGTATCCCACTGACATCTTATGTGTCGACCTGGAGAGGGAGGCTGACAGTGCCTCTGAGGCCCCGGCCACCGAGCGTGGCCCCACTGTCCCGGCGCCACTGCAGCTGCTGCGGCACTGAGGGCCTGGCAGCTCTGCCTGGCCAGCTTGGCTGACAGAGGGATGGCTCCTAGCCAAGGACTGGCTCACAAATGAGTCCCCACTGCACTGAGACCAGGAGAAGCGGTGGTGCTGGTAGCGACATCGCCCACCAGACCGTGACCTGGAGCTGGAGAATCGGTACAAGTGGTAACTGCTGCTCCGGTGCCAACTCCAACGGGTGGACCCGTGACGGCATGGTGCCAGCAATCAACACCCAGGACTACGGAGTAGGTGCTGTGGAGGAGACACTGACCAGGATTCCGAGAGGGAGCAGCAACTATGTCTGTGCTGCGACCAGCTGCGGTAACCCCTTCTGGACCAGGATTTTGGAAGATGTCGCCTCCGATCCCATCGGGATGCGCTCCCCGACGTGGAGCAGTGCCTGAAGTCCCAGGCTGATGGCACCCAGCCAGAGAGCCTGGCGGGCATCGAGGGTGATCCATGCGGACTCTGCCCAGGATGGTGAACGGCGTCGGGAACATTCCCTCAGTTGCGACCGGTACCGCTCTGGGAGCAACTGTGGAGAGCCCAGTGGTGGCTTGCCTCTGGAGCATGGAACTGACCTTGGTGGCACTCCAGGTACCGGCAGGGACAAGACATCCTGGGCCGCTTGCAAGGCCTCCGGTGTGGAAGGCATCTGGACATCTGGAGAGGCCTGTGCCGACGTGGCCAGGCTACTCCTCTCAACACGAGTCAGAGCCCTGGAGGCCGAAGGGGATCGAGGACTGCCCAACATGGGTCTAGACTCTGTCCCGATGCACCATGGCACTGCTGCGATTGAGAGTATCTTCAAGGCCTTATGCCCCAAGGACGGACAGCGGTGCTGACTGGACGAAGGCGCTGGCAGATCACTATACTCTGACATCACAGTGCCCGGTGCCAACTCAGAGCGGCGTATTGGAGTCAGGGTCAGCGCTCACTCCATTAAGATGACCCAGAGTCGAATGTCTCTATCATTTCGTCCGGGGTTTGAACGACTTGCAGGTCTTGCAACGATCGCTGATATGGGTCTCACCCAAACAGTGTAAATAGTCCGCGTGCACGTCACTCCTCGGCACAGAATGCCTGCAAGTGTCACACCACTTAAAACCAGGGGCTCGGGGCATGCCCGGCCCGGGCACTCTAACTGAACTAACGGTGAAGCTAACCAGAAAACTAAGAGCTACAGGTGCTAGACAGAAAACGCTAAGGATGAGCTGCAGCAATGCTGGAGCTGCAAAGTTCCGATGCACCTTCACTGGCGGCAAGAAGGGTCTGAGGGTAGGGAGCACGCAGCACTCCTTATAGCGCACCAAAGCGACGCCACTCCAGGGGTTGTGGGGGGTGCTCCCCCTACAGGTACTGCTCCCCCTACAGGTACTGCTAAGGGAATAAAACTTTCCGGCACTGGTGCACGTGGCGAGCACGCAGACCTACTGCGGAATACAAATGAGCAACACATCTTGAAGAAGAATAGAAAGTTGAGATGTGTGCACACTGGACAGCCAAACATCAACCGTTGAACATGTATACAGACTATCACTCAAAGAAGAACTATATCCCTTCCATTTCCTCTAGAAGGCTGGAAGAGGAACATCTGGACATTCTGGAAATTGCTTCATGAACTCAGAGAAATCAGCTGATGATCTGAGAGCTCCCAATACCATCTGGAAATGGGACTAAGGGCTTGTCTACATGGGAAAGGTATACTGGTAAAAGCTAAAATATGAATTAAACTGATACAGTTATACCAATATAACTCTTTATATGGACACACTTACTCCATTACCAGAATGCCTTTTTTGCAATATAGCTAATATTGCTTTGGAAGAGGTTTAAAGTAAACAGGAAAAAACTCACTCATTCTGGAAGAGAAATCCCTGATAGGCAGTTACAGTTGTATGCATTCTGGTTTAGTTACACGACCATACTGACAAAACTTCCCCGTACAGACAAGCCCACTCCAATCATAGAATATCATGGTTGGAAGGGACCTCAGGAGGTCATCTAGTCCAACCCCCTGCTCAAAGCAGGACCAATCCTCAACTAAATCATCCCAGGCAGGGCTCTGTCAAGCCTGACCTTAAAAACCTCTAAGGAAGGAGATTCCACCACCTCCCACTAGTAACCCATTCCAGTGCTTCACCATCCTCCTAGTGAATTTTTTTCCCCCTAATAGCCAACCTAAACCTTCCCCACTGCAACTCAGTCCTCTACTTTGTCTAGGTTCCTCTGTATCCTATCCCTACCCTCCAGCATATCTACCACTCCTCCCAGTTTAGTGTCATCTGCAAACTTGCTGAGGGTGCAGTTAACGCCATCCTCCAGTTCATTGATTAAAATATTGAATAAAACAGGCCCCAGGACTGACCCTTGGGGCACTCCGCTTGATACCGGCTGCCAACTAGATATGGAGCCATTGATCACAACCCATTGAGCCCGACGATGCAGCCAGCTTTCTATCCACCTTATAGTCCATTCATCCAGCCCATACTACTTTAAATTGCTGGCAAGAATACTGTGGGAGACCGTATCAAAAGTTTTGCTGAAGTCAAGGAATAATACATCCACTGCTTTCCCCTCCATCCACAGAGCCAGTTATCTCATCACAGAAGGCTATTAGGTTAGTCAGGCATGACTTGCCCTTGTTGAATCCATGCTGACTGTTCCTGATCACTTTCCTCTCCTGTGTTTAACTTCTGTGTTTAACTCCAGAAGCATATTTACCTCCTACATAAAGAGAGCTTCTGAGACATGAAAACTCAGGCATTGGCATTTATATTGACCCCTTGAACTCTAGATTTCCCATGGAAGCCAACATGCATATGGGGGAAGGGCATGCTATAGGGCGGAGCTCTAAGGAACAAAGATTTCTCTTCTGAAGGCAAGTTTTGGGGATGGAAAAGGCCTGAAATAAAGTGACATTTAAAATGAACAGCCAACTGAATGGACAGAAAAACCCAACCGAGCATCCTTTCAGAGACAGAAGAGCAGAAGTCTTTGAAGAGACAGATCCTGTCTAACAGTGGCAGTCACTACATAAAGACCTTTGACAGCTCCGTGAAAAACACTCCTGTGTCACTCAATACACAAGGCCCAAGACTTGGATTCCAGAGACTCTGCAGGAAGTGGTCCAGGACCCCCAGGATTTCACTTTGTATCCTTTTGTGTGTTGCCACTTACCGGGAGATTTCTAGGCAGGTCAGTAGACTAGGGACTGGATAAACATTTACAGTCATCAGACCTGATCAAATAAAGCAAACAGTAATGAGTCCAGACTGCTAGAAGGGGAACAGCAGAGACACAAACACTGTTTCCCAGAAATATACTATGGTAGATATCAAGTGCAAACCCTTCAGGATGACCAGACAGGGCTGGAAAATCTCTAGTGCCCAGACCAGGGTGACCAGACAGCAAATATGAAAAATTGGGATGGGGTGGAGGGTAATAGGATCCTATATAAGAAAAAAACCCCTAAACATCGGGACATCTGGTCACCCTCGCCCAGATAGATATTTGTTGCATCTGCAGACAGGAAGAGTCCATGGCATGAAGAGCCAGGCTGCAGTTCTTCTCTTCTCGGGTATCAGAACTACATATTTCTCTAAGAGGGTGTTCCACGAGATTATTATTTCAACTGCGGTGGTTATAGGATTCTTGTCTCTAGTATGATGCAGTACAGCACAAAGGGCAGGAAGAGAACCGTTCTCACTTACGGGAACATCAGAAAAATGATAATACCTTGAGGGCATGTATCACTTAATCAAAGCACCAGAGGAGGGATTGCTATGGAAGGCTAGTGAACATGGCAATTCAAAAATGACCCCAACATCTGTACTTCAAGCAAAATGCCACAGACTAAAGTGAGAATCTGCATGGACATCCTTCCTTTTGTAACTCTTATTATAAGATGCTACTGAAATGCACTTCCATTTCCTTTTCTCCCTGTGAGAAGCATGATGAACTAGAATAGGGGTGGGTAAACTTTTTGGCTCAAGGGCCATATCGGGGTGAGGAAATTGCTTGCAGGGCCATGACTGTAGGGCTGGGGCAGGGGGTTGGGCTGAGGGAGGGAGGGCAGGGTATGGTGTGCAGGAAGGGGCTCAGGGCAAGGGGTAGGGACACAGGAGGGGTGTGAGGTGTACAAGGGGGCTCAGATAAGGAGGTTCAGGTGCACAGTGAAGGGGGGGCTCAGGGCAGTGGTGCAGGAAGGGGTGTGGAGTGTGGGGGGCTCAGAGCAGTGGGTTGGCGTGCGGGGGGGGGCGGGGGAATTTGGGGTGTGAGCTCTGGCCCAGCACCGCTTACCTAAAATGGCTCCGGAGCGGCAGCAGAGCCAGGGAAGGCTCCCTACCTGCCTGCCATTGCCTTGGCCCCAGCCTCACACAGCTCCAGGAAGCAGCCAGCACCACTGCCCTGCCCGCCCTGGGGGAGGGGGAGCAGAGGGCTTGGAGCGCCTGTGGGTACCTCCCCCGAAGCTCCTTTTGGCTGCGGTTTCCTGTTCCTGGCCCACGGGAACTTCAAGGGAGGTATCACAGGCCAGAACAGCTTGCAGAGCTCTCTGCTCCCCATCCCCCAGGGGTGGCAGAGACGTGGTGCCGGCTGCTTCCCAGAGCTGAATGGGGCCACAGCACCATGGGGGTGGCAAATCCATGGGCCGGATCCAGAGCCCTGACAGGCTGGATCTGGCCTATGGGCCGTAGTTTGCCCACCCCAGTACCAGAGGGAAACGTCAGTCAGTTCCATCAGTCAGGAAGGTTCACCGTGCTGCAGGAGGCTGTACTCAGTGGAAGGCTCATCAGGTCAGGCAAGTGAGGCACAGCCTAACTAAAAAATTGAGAAGCTAATTCCCCAAAGCTACATTTTTTGTATATATAGAGAGATGCTTAAGGACAGTTAAGCATGTTCAGAGATCGTAACCAAAGTCCACAAGAAGCTCTTTTAATGTGATTTAAATTTCTCACATTACTCTCTCCATCTCAGTACTGAAACACAATGCCAGAAAATGTACTGCTGCAGGTGAGATTCAAATCATGGGACAGGTATTAGTGCCTCAGGAAGCTGCCTTGTTACAATGGCAACTTATCATGCATAGGAGTCACTGTATGAGGGTGCTGCAGTGGTAACCACGGCTTGGTGAGGCCACAGAAGGATTGCAGCAATTAAGGTCACTTCTGGCAGCACAGCTGCAGAGTGATCCTTCCCAGCACTGACACAGAGGAGGGGGCTCGCTGCATGGCAGAGGGGCCAAAGGCACTAGGGCACAGGGGAGGCTGCAGTCATCCTGGCCAGGACACCAACCAGGATGACGAGCCCCCAGACACTGGGTAAGCCACCCTGCTGCTGAACAGTTCCTGCCCAAGGACAGCTCCTACGCTCCTAGCTGGTGAGCAAGGGAACAGGGCTGTGACAGCAAAGCTACAAAGGACTTGTTTCATGGCTATGGGGCCAGTGACACTGGATCCCTGCAGGCACAAGGGAGAGACAGAGAGTCTGACAGGGCAAAGCAGACACCTCCAATCATGACTAAGAACATAAGAGAGGCTGTACTGGGTCAGACCAAAGGTCCATCCCGCCCAGTATCCTGTCTACTAACAGTGGCCAGTGCCAGGTGCCCCAGAAGGAGTGAACCTAACAGGTAATCATCAAGTGATCTTTCTTGTCATCCATCTCCACCTCTGACAAACAGGCTAGGGACACCACTCCTTACCCAGCCTAGCTAATAGCCATTAAACTCCATGAATTTATCTAGTTCTCTTTTAAACGCTGTTATAGTCCTAGCCTTTCACAACCTCCTCAGGCAAGTAGTTCCACAAGTTGACTGTATGGTATATGAAGAACTTCCTTTTCTTTGTTTTAAACCTGCTGCCCATTAATTTCATTTGGTGGCCCTTTGCTCTTTTATATTATGGGAACAAGTAAATAACTTTTCTTTATTCACCTTCTCCACACCATTCATAATTTTATATACCCCCCTTAGTCTCCTATTTTCTCCACCCTTAGTCTCCTCAGCTTGGAAAAGAGAAGTCCTAGCCTCTTTATTCTCTCCTCACGTGGGATGTGTTCCAAACCCCTAATCATTTTAGTTGCCCTTCTTTGAAGTTTTTCTAATACCAGTATATGCTTTTTGAGATGAGGAGACCACATTTGTACGCAGTATTCAAGATGTGGGCGCACCATGGATTTGTATAATGGCAATAAGATATTCTCAGTCTTATTCTCTATCCCTTTTTTAATGATTCCTAACATCCTGTTTGCTTTTTTGACTGCCGCTGCACACTGCATGGACGTCTTCAGAGAACTAAAAACAAAAAGCTGGGCATGTGCCCATGCAGTCACATGTTCCCATGACACTTACTGTTAGCCTCCTCTCCTTCTGTTTGTTACAAACACTTGGTTGGATAACCTTAACGGAGCCGGCAGGCTCTTTAGGGAAGAGATAGTCTCTTACTCTGTCTGCGAAGCACTTTGTAAAATGGGGTGTTGATCTGATTGAATATTACCATAATACAAGTAAATAAAATACTACACCATCAGCAATACTAATACTGAGAGGAGAGACCCTTTCTGGATGGAGCAGAGGATGCAGAACAAGCTTCAGTGAGCAACCTGTTATCCTGTGAGCAACCACAGGATACTAAAAGTAGGGCTGAACTCCAGGGAGCCGCCAACCTGTGTTTAGAGCAGCTATGTTTCTGTGTGGGGGTGACAGAAGGGCTCTCCCTGGGTCTGGGGCAAGAGCAGGCAGGTGAAGGAGATAAAATGGACATACAGTTGGTGTTGGCATAAAGGGCTCGAAGGGAGAAGCCACTCAGAGTCAGTTCCCTCAGCTGATTCCGCTCACAATGCAGCTGCTCCAGACTGCCAAGGAAGCTCAGATCCAGGTCAGTCAGCTGATTGTCTCGCAAATCCATGTGGGTTACAGATTTGTTCCCCTCCAGGCTGTCAACAGATAATCTCCTCAGGTGGTTCAGCCTAAATACTCGAAGACAAGAGATAAAGGATCAGAGAAAAGGACACTGAACCGTTTTTTGGGGAGAGATGGGGGACAGAGTGACATGGTGGCAGGAGGGAGAAGTGGGAACAGACAGGCTGGAGACTGCACTGAAAGGAGGGACATAGGGGAGTCTGGCCCAGGCGAGAGGACTGGGGGGCTGAGGTAGAGGAAGGCTTCTGGTGAAGGGGGATTTTCTGGGAGGGGTACACACAGAAGCAGTCCCTACGCCTGTTCACCCACTCTTTATTGTTGCATTAAATATTATTGGCTCTACTCAGTTTCTGAGCACCTTTAACTGTCAGGAGATGTTGAGGGCAGCTTCCAGAGGCTAACGGACGAACGGCCCAGTTTTGGAACAGAGAGCTGGATTGTGTGCGGTCACACAGGAACCTGTGAGGCCCCTTGTCATATATGTTAATTCAGCTAAAAAATTTTCATCTCTTAACTGATCAGAAGTCTCACTCTGTCTTTCTAAGGATGAAGCAGAGCATTGCTGCAGGAATTTACAGGCTAGAAATCAGTAACTAGCATGTCCAGAGAAGCAAGTGAGGCAAGGCCAGCAGAGCTAGTGAGTTGCCTACTAAGGAGTAGCAGAGCAGCAGCACTTAACACCAGAGGACTGGTCAGTGCTCAGTGACCTCAGGCACAGCACACCTGGCCAGCCTCTCTCTTAAATACCCTCCGAAGTGGAATCTCCCAAGCTCTGAAAATACCAATAAGAACACAACCACCCAGGATGCCTCCTAAGACATGCTGGAGCATTTGTACAGCTTCCTTTGCTGGAAGTGGGGTTGAGGATACTCGGGTTGATATATGTTCAAGCAGCTAGAATCCACTTACCTAAGATCCACATATCTAATGTGGCTCATCCTGTTCAGCATCCCAAGGTTCAGGGTTTCCAGCTGGTTCCCTGCCATGGCCAGTTTGTCCAAGGCAGTGAGCTTCTCACAGACCACTGGCACCTCACTGAAGTTGTTGAAGGAAAGCCCAAGGGAGCAGAGCTGCTGCAGGTTTCCCATCTCTTCTGGCAAAGATGTGAGGAAATTCCCATCAAGGCATAAGGTCTGGAGACTGTGGCAGGCAAAGGCAAAAAGAGGAACATAACGTAAGAACGTAAGAGCGGTCATACTGGGTCAGACCAAAGGTCCATCTAGCCCAGTATCCTGTCTACCGACAGGGGCCAATGCCAGGAGCTCTGGAGTGAGTGAACCTAACAGGTAATGATCAAGTGATGTCTCTCCTGCCATCCATCTCCACCCTCTGACAAACAGAGGCTAAGGACACCATTCCTTACCCAGCCTGGCTAATAGCCATTAACAGACTTAACCTTCATGAATTTATCCAGTTCTCTTTTAAAGCCTGTTATAGTCCTGGCCTTCACAGCCTCCTCAGGCAGGGAGTTCCACAGGCTGACTGTGCACTGTGTGAAGAACAACTTCCTTTTATTTGTTTTAAACCTGCTGCCCACTAATTTCATTGGGTGGCCCCTAGTTCTTCTATTACGGGAACAAGTAAATAACTTTTCCTTATTCACTTCCTCCACACCACTCATAATTTTATATACCTCTATCATATCCCCCCTTAGTCTCCTCTTTTCCAAGCTAAAAAGTCCTAGCCTCTTTAATCTCTTCGCATATGGGACCTGTTCCAAACCCCTAATCATTTTAGTTGCCCTTCTCTGAATCTTTTCTAATGCCAGTATATCCTTTCTGAGATGAGGAGACCACATTTGTATGCAGTATTCAAGATGTGGGCGCACCATGGATTTGTATAAGGGCAAGAATATATTCTCCGTCTAATTCTCTATCCCTTTTTTAATGATTCCTAACATCCTGTTTGCTTCTTTGACTGCCGCTAAACACTGCATGGACGTCTTTAGAGAACTATCCATGATGACTCCAAGATCTTTTTCCTGATTAGTTGTAGCTAAATTAGCCCCCATCATATTGTATGTATAGTTGAGGTTATTTTTTTCAATGTGCCGTACTTGAAATTTAATGTGGATAAATGTAATTTGCCATTTTGTTGCCCAATCACTTAGTTTTGTGAGATCTTTTTGAAGTTCTTCACAGTCTGCTTGGGTCTAAACTATTTTGAGCAGTTTGGTATCATCTGCAAACTTTGCCACCTCACTGTTTACCTCTTCCTCCAAATCATTTACAAATAAGTTGAATAGGATTTGTTCTACGACTGACCCTTGGGGAACACCACTAGTTACCCCTCTCCATTCTGAAAATTTACCATTTATTCCTACCCTTTGTTCTCAACAGTCTTTTAACTAGTTCTCAATCCATGATAGGATCTTCCCTCTTATCCTATGACAACAATTTACGTAAGAGCCTTTGGTTAGGGACCTTGTCAAGGCTTTCTGGAAATTTAAGTACACTACGTCCACTGGATACCCCTTGCCCACGTGTTTGTTGACTCCTTCAAAGAACTCTAACAGATTTGTAAGATATGATTTCCCTTTACAGAAACCATGTTGACTTTTGCCCAACACTTTATGTTCTTCTATGCGCCTGACAATTTTATTCTTTACTATTGTTTCAACTAATTTGCCCAGTATTGACATTGGTCTGTAATTGCCAGGATCGCCTCCAGAGCCCTTTTTAAATATCGGCGTTACATTAGCTATCTTCCAGTCACTGGGTAAAGAAGTCGATTTAAAGGACAGGTTACAAACCATAGTTAATAGTTCTGCAATTTCACATTTGAGTTCTTTCAGAACTCTTGGGTGAATGCCGTCTGGTCCCAGTAACTTGTTAAATTTATCAATTAATTCTAAAACCACCTCTAGTGACACTTCAATCTGTGACAATTCCTCACATTTGTCACTTACAAAAGACAGCTCAGGTTTGGGAATCTCCCTAATGTCCTCAACCGTAAGGACTGAAGCAAAGAATTGATTTAGTTTCTCCACAATGACTTTATCATCTTTAAGTGCTCCTTTTGTATCTCGATCGTTCTCAGTAAGGGTCACAGAGGAAGAGGACCTGTCTCACCAATGATGCATTTACTCTTTTTCCACTCAAAACAAGACATAGGGTAAGTCTATAACCATAGATGAGAGATGTTTAAGGGCCAAGACAAAAGTCACATAACTCACTTTAACAGGTTGCCAATCTGGCTTGGCAGGCGATGAAGCCCATTACAGGAAATGTTGAGTTCAGTCAGAGTGGAGATCTCACACAGTAACATAGGAAGCTCCCCCAGCATATTATGGGACAGGTTCAGGCCCTTCAGCTGAGAGAACCTAAATGTCAAGTGTACAAATTATTCATAAAGCACAGTGGTTAGTGACAAATACACATACAAGGGCAAACACAAAGGTTCTCTGAAGTAGTCCAAGTTGTTTCTTAAACATGGTATCCCCTCTTCTCAAACCAGTTATAGCATGCCATTTCCTGCACCAAGCAAGCTATAATCCATCAATAATATATACCTAACGCTAAGATTTTGTCACAGACATTTTTAGTAAAAGGTCATAAGCAAAAAAGAAAAATTCATGGAAGCCATGACCTGTCCATGACTTTCCCTAAAAAGCTCCCTGACAAAATGGGGATCTGCAGATCCCCACACTGTCTGAAGCTGTGGAGCAGCTGTGGGCTGCAGGGTACCCCATCACTCACAGCTCCAGGGGCCCATGGCAGCAGGGAGCTCTGGGGTTGATCTGCTGCAGCTGGGAGCTGCGGCGCTCCCTTACCCCTGGTAGATCCAGGGGCCCCCACCGACCAGGAACTGTGGAGTTTCCCGCTGCCTGCAACAGCCGCAGGGTCAGGGTTCCTCCGCCACAGGCAGCTCTGGGGACCCCTACTGCCTGCAGCAGCCGTGAGCTCGGGGGTACTCCCGTCTGCATCGGCTTGGAGCTCCGGGGGCTGCCAGAGGCAGCAGGGTGCTTTGCAGCTCCTTGTCCAATGGGGGATGGGTGACCCCGCAACTCCCAATCACGGCAGGCTGAAGTCATGGAGATCGCTGGAAGTCACAGATTCCTTGACTTCCGCAACGTCTGTGACTAAATCGCAGCCTTATTCGTAACATTACTTCTGCTCTATATTGGGTAAGACAAGAGAAGTCTAAAAGTTAGGTCAACCCAGTTTGGTTGCTCAGGAGTGTGGAAAAAGGCACAGCTAGGTAGTTAAGCTGACCTAGACCCAGGTAGACACCTCTAGGTCAATAGAAGAATTCTTTGGTTGAACTGGCTATTGCCTGTCAGGAAGAAGATTTACTACAGCAACCAGAAAACCCCTCCCTTTGCTACAGTGAATGTCTAGACTGAAGTGCTGCAGCAACGCAGTTGCAGTGTTTCTAGTGAAGACAGATTAACAGTTACATTCACTCCCATCTCTTTAAACTCAGAAGCAAAGCAGACAATTATCTGTCCGCTACATAAACACCTTTGATTAGGGACTATAAACAGTAGAACAGGAGATTAATCAGCAATTTAAAATAATTTCTTTGAGCAACAGAGTGTGTCATCTGAAGGGTGGGGTGGAGGATTTTAAATGTGTGTTGAAAGTCCTCATTTCAGTAAGTCTACTTTCAACATACCATTTGGGGGTTGTAAACGACAAAGGGGACAGGAAAGCAGAAAATGAACCTGTTTAGCCACCAGATTAAGTAGGGCTTTGTATGAATTTGGTGAAAGGCCCAGAGAAAGAGGTGTTTGCTGTAAACCAGGCACATCAAAAGAAACATCAAAAGGCATAACCAGGGCTGTAAAGGGGGAAACCCAGCGGCACTGTCTCTGAGTGCCACGTACCACACTAGGAAAAGGGAATTGCTAAATTAAGATTATTTGCTGTAACTGGAGCTCTTTTAAGATGGACTCTACATTTTCACATTCATAGGCTGCACAGCTGGTGCCATTCTGGTGGCAGAATGTTTCATAGCAGTACTCACTGGAGTGCTCTCATGTCCCTCCCGTTCCTGGTTGTGGTGGAATGGTATTACTACTTTGGGAAGAAATTTAGGATGAGGACCGTAGGCACCGGCTTCCTCTGGGCCCAGGTGTTGCTCAAACCCCTGCTCTGCCCCAGGTCCCACCCCGACCTGTCCCCTTTCCCAACTCCATCCCACTTCTTCCTGCCCTGGCTCTCACCCCTTCTCCCAAGTCCCCACTTCCACCCTGCCTCTTTCTGCCCCCTCCCCTAAGCGTGCACTGTCCCCGCTCCTCCCCCTCCTCTCAGACCCTCCTGCACGCTGCAAAACAGCTGATTGTGGCAGGGTGGGAGGCACCGGGATGGAGGAGGAGCAGTGGAATGGCTGGGCCGCCGATGGATGGGAGGTGCTGGAGGTGGAGGAAGGAGAGCTGGCTACCAGTGGATGCTAAGCATGCACTAATTTTTTTCCAGAGATGCTCCAGGGCTGGAGAGCACCCACAGAGTCGGCACCTATGATGGAAATAGAGGTCCATTTTATTCTTGTGGAAAACCATGAATGACAAATCAGCCATGAGAGCTTGTATTTCACTTACTTTTCTACCAGATGTGATTGCTATAACAAAAGGCATTTTAACTGAAAAGTGAAATAGGGAACATTTCCCCAAGGTTCAAAGGAAGGTTTCACAAGCTGAATAAACACTAGGTTGAGGTCCCATGTTGATAATGATTCTTTGACTGGAGGGAAAACATTCATTAGTTCCTTCACAAATCTTATCTGTGTCATGGGTAAATACACGGTTAAATAATGATCAATTAGCATGTGGTGTTCAGAAATAGATGCCAAGTGCACTTTGACAGATGATCTAGAGAGTCCTTATAATTTCAAATGGAGCAGTACACCAATACAGACGGAATGAAGGCTGATGCTGAATATAGGTTATTTGCCCAAAATTGAAAATATCTTTTCCGTTTGAGATAATGGCATCTACAGATTGACTGTTTTCATAGCATCTGTTGGACACTGTCTGAAGAGAACTTTTCAAGGTCTGTCAAAGTCCTCTGGCCTATGAAGATATGAGTTATCTTTGAAAACTCATTGTGATCAAGGGAGGTCCCGGATCACTGGAAAAAGGCTAATGTAGTGCCCATCTTTAAAAAAGGAAAGGACGACGATCCGGGGAACTACAGGTCAGTCAGCCTCACCTCAATCCCTGGAAAAATCATAGAGCAGGTCCTCAAGAAATCAATTCTGAAGCACTTAGAGGGGAGGAAAGTGATCAGGAACAGTCAGCATGGATTCACCAAGGGCAGGTCATGCCTGACTAACCTAATAGCCTTCTATGATGAGATAACTGGCTCTGTGGATGAGGGGAAAGCAGTGGATGTGTTATTCCTTGACTTTAGAAAAGCTTTTGATACAGTCTCCCACAGTATTCTTGCCAGCAAGTTAAAGTAGTATGGGCTGGATGAATGAACCATAAGGTGGACAGAAAGCGGGCTGGATCGTTGGGCTCAACAGGTAGTGATCAATGCCTCCATGTCTCGTTGGCAGCCGGTATCAAGTGGAGTGCCCCAAGAGTCGATTTTATTCAATATTTTTATCAATAAACTGGAGGATGGCGTTGACTGCACCCTCAGCAAGTTTGCAGATGACACCAAACTGGGAGGAGTGGTAGATACGCTGGAGGGTAGGGATAGGATACAGAGGGACCTAGACAAATTAGAGGATTGGGCCAAAAGAAATCTGATGAGGTTCAACAAGGACAAGTGCAGAATCCTGCACTTAGGATGGAAGAATCCCATGCACTGCTACAGACTAGGGACTGAATGGCTAGGCAGCAGTTCTGCAGAAGATGACCTAGGGGTTACAGTGGACGAGAAGTTGGACATGAGACAACAGTGTGCCCTTGTTGCCAAGAAGGCTAACGGCATTTTGGGTTGTATAAATAGGGGCATTGTCAGCAGATCGAGGGATGTGATCGTTCCTCTCTATTTGACATTGGTGAGGCCTCATCTGGAGTACTGTGTCCAGTTTTGGGGCCCACACTACAAGAAGGATGTGGAGAAATTGGAAAGAGTCCAGAGGAAGGCAACAAAAATGATTAGGGGCCTGGAGCACATGACTTATGAGAAGAGGCTGAGGGAACTGGGATTGTTTAGTCTACAGAAGAGAAGACTGAGGGGGGATTTGATAGCTGCTTTCAACTACCTGAAAGGGGGTTCCAAAGAGGATGGATCTAGACTGTTCTCAGTGGTATCAGATGACAGAACAAGGAGCAATGGTCTCAAGTTGCAGAGGGTGAGGTTTAGGTTAGATATTAGGGAAAACTTTTTCACTAAGAGGGTGGTGAAGCTCTGGAATGGGTTACCTAGGGAAGTGGTAGAATCTCCTTCCTTAGAGGTTTTTAAGGTCAGGCTTGACAAAGCCCTAGCAGGGATGATTTAGGTGGGGTTAGTCCTGCTTTGAGCAGGGGGTTGGACTAGATACCTCCTGAGGTCCCTTCCAACCCTGATATTCTATGATTCTCTGCTATCAACAGAAAACCATGTGACCTGAGTGGATATCTGACCTTTCTGCTGGGTCAGCAGATTTGTGGATACAGGGAGACACAGAATTCTGAAAGAGGCCTGGAAATCACTCACTCAGGCTGGGGCAATCAAAATTATTCTGGTCTTGTCCTGTGTTTTCTTTAGAATTCTTTGAATGACAAGAAATTGGGGTGTGGGGGGAAGCACAGAAGAGACCTACTTCCCTGGTCGAGCAGAAGTGCATCTAATATGGACTGGTTGTCTGTGCCTGCTCTTGAGCAAAACCATGGGCCGTATTGCAAACGGGTCTTTGTCTCTTGACACCCTCAGAGACAGAAAATTTTTGTCTGCTACAAAGTTCTGTAGTAACCATTTATGCTGCTCTCTTCGTGTCACTGCTCAAATGACCTGCAAGGTCTTTGCCACAAGATGTAAAAAGTATAGGATAATTAAAGTGCCGGATGCACCAGTTTTGTAATGCCACAGCTTCTTTGAATAGTTGACTGGAATGAGCTCCTCTTTACATGTTGACATAGAACACTTCTGTTGCAGTGCCCTTGGGGCCACTTTGTCTTGTAGATGTGGGAGAAAGGTTTTGAGCCTCTGCTGAATTGCTCTCAGTTCACGGACACTAACATGCGGATTCTTTCCCCAGAGATTCCAATGGCCTGGAATAGCCAAGTTATTGAAGTGAGCTCCCTATCCCGAATGGGAACCACTGGAAGTGATTGTAGTTGCTAGGGCTGGGGAATTGAATATTACCCCTTTTAGAACTCTGATGCATCTCTCACATAAGGGATAGGAGTAGTTCCCTGGAAAATATTTTATAAACATACTGTATTTAGCAAACATGCTTTGTTAGGTGTTATGATAATACAATAATAATTAATCATCAATTTGTAAAATTGAATCATAACTTCCAAAGGACAAAAGGCTGAGGATACTCAGACATTCTCAGCCAGTGACATTTGAATGTCTGGCTTCAGATCCATCTCCTGAAGTTCAACAGGTACTTCAGAATTCTTTGGACAATACGTAGCTTTGGAGACAGCTCTCTGGAAACTGGAAAGGTAGACAGATGCTTTGCCCCCTTAGAGAGGAAGGTTTTTTAAAATATAGATTTGTCTATCTGGGTGAAGTAAGACCATCTGGCCCATGGTGGTATGTCCTAGTCTTGCCTGTATCTCAGTGTCAACATTTCTATTATAACACACTAGTGGGTAAGAGTATTCTCTTAGTCCAAGGGTGGCCAATCTGAGCCTGAGAAGGAGCCAGAATTTAACAACGTACATTGCCAAAGAGCCACAGTAATATGTGACCAGCCCCTCATCAGCTCCCCTCCCCAGCTCTGAGCACCTACCACCCACTGGCAGCTTGGTGATCAGCACCCCCGCCCCCCAATCAGCTGTTTCGTGGCACACAAGAGGCTTGGAGGGGAAGAAGAGAGGACACTGCAAGCTCAGGGGAGGGGGCAGGAAGGAGTGGAGTGGAGGCAGGGCCTGTAGCAGAGCCAGGGGTTGAGCAATGAGCACCCGTGGCACATTGGAAAGTTGGCGCCTACAGCTCCAGGCCCAGAGTCAGTGTCAATCCAAGGAGCTGCATATTAACTTCTGAAGAGCCGCATGTGGCTCCGGAGCCACAGGTTGCCCACCCTGCCTTAGTCTATGTCAGTGGTTCTCAAATGTATTTGATCACGCCACACTTCTTTGCACCTGTAGTAGTTTATGCACGATTAATGACAAACCCAAATTTGGAACTCACTAAATATTAAAAAGTAGGACAACAATCCATTGTAATAAGAGCAAAAGCAAACTGTGATTGTGGTTGATGCTTACAATCAAATATGCACACCGCATCATAGCAAACGGATTAACATACAGATAGCAACGACTTTGTATAATGCTATGTAAGCTTAACAGAAATCCGTCAAAATACACAGCGCCATCTGAAGATCTGCTATGTCTGTAGGAATCAGTTTTGCTAGTTAATTCATTGTTGTAGGTAAAATGTGTGCAGTGTTTTTCACCCTTAAAGCCTCACATCCCCTCAAAATATATTCCATACTCTACCCCCAACTTGAGAACCTCTGGTCTATATAATCTGTATCTAGTATCTCTGTAATGTTCTCTGGTGCACTTGGTCTGCCTTGGAGGAGGGGAATAATTTAGTAAAATGTCAGGTCTATCCTGGCGCCTCCCCCGGAACCATGCCGTCACACGGGCAGAGCTCTGGGGGGCGGGGTTGCACACTCCCACAGGGCAGTGTTTGGCTCTGTGTGGAACCAGACACGCTCCCCCGCCCCCATGCTGCTGCGCACACAGCGCTCTGGGGGGCAGGGCTGCGCGCTCCCAGGGGGCAGCATATCTGGCTTCGCGCTGAACCAAACACGCTGCTAGAAGCCTCATGGTAAGGAGATTGGGGGCCAAGGGGTTGGATGAGGGTGGGGGGTCTCTACAGGGGACAATCAGGGAGTGGAGAATGGGGTGTGGGAGTCCCAGGTGTCTGTCAGAGAGAAGGAGGGTGGATAGGGGTCAGGGCAGTCAGGGGACAGGGGGGTTCGGTAGGGGGTGGGGTCCTGGTGGGTGGTTAGGGGTCTCTGGAGGGGGCGGACAGGAGGCAAGGAGCAGGGGGTTTGGATGGGTCAGGAGTTCTGAGAGGGGCAGTCAGGGGGCAGGAAGTGGTAGGGGGTCAGATGGGGGTGGGGCCAGGCTATTTGGGGAGGCACAGCCTTCCCTCCCCAACCCTCCATATAATTTTCCAACCCCAGTGTGGCCCTCAGGCCGAAAAGTTTACCCATCCCTGCACTAGAATCAAGGGTGGCTCAATGAGAGGATTGGCTGTGCTGACACATGCAGACCCCTTTACTACGCCACTGTTCGGAAACAAAGGAGTGTGTTTCTGAGGGCCTGCTCTGCTGGCTGGTCAGATCTGATCGCTGTGGATTCCTCAGGACTGGGACTCTACATTTGGCTCCCAAAGAGGAGGCTGGTAACTTTGTATGGACTTTAGAATGCTTTTTAAGCTCTGTGAGGACTGAAGCCAGTCTGTGCTTGCTATTGGCTTAGAACTGGAGGCTTTAACTGCTTGTAGTTGTGACATATAGCAGCAAGTCCTGGAGCCTCTTCTAATGCCTTTCTAGCACTTGAAGTGAAGGTGCTGCATATGGAACAGTGTGATAGAGAATGGCCTTCTCCCAGTCAGGCTGGACACTAACATAGGCATCTGAAGCAGCGAACACACTAGAACAAGCAATGCTCCTCTTAAATCCTGCCCTCTTCCTTTGTGGGCTTTGCAGATCCACGCCAAGAAAGAGGATACAATAAATGAAATAATCAAACTAAGCCTAAACTTTAACTTAATAAACTAAGAACCGGTCAAAGGCTCGGCATCTTGCTGTTCTAAACTGTGACTGGAAGGAACTTAGATGGCTGGAGTGCTCTGCTCCCTTTTACAGTCTTGTCTTTAGAACATTCAGTAACAATGAGGGGAAAACAGGAGGGGATACGAGAGCACTTAATGGACACTGCTACAGGAATGTTCCACCATCCAAACTGCACTGACCATGCAACCCATAAATGGCAATCTGCACAGGCCATTCAAAGACCACCACATATATGCGCTTCTAGGGTAGATGAGGCTGTTGTAATTCTAATATGTGTTAGCTGGTCAAGGTAAACCTGATACATATTAGCTGGCTAGGCTCTCCCTCAGGGTTTATTCACAGATTACCTCTACCTGCTAACACATGCTAAAAATACACCTCTCTCATTGGTGAACACAGAACCTGAGAGACTGGCAAAAAGAAGGGAGACTCTAGAAATGGAAAGCTAATACCCTACTGTAACTAAGCAGAAGAGGTACCTCCCCAGCTTGGCTCTTGATGAGCACGAGAATAGATGCACAATGGAAACTGTTTCTTCTGTTTTATTTGGACATTTTTGCTCTATTCTTACTAAATCTTGTTTTTAAAACTCTTTGGGAATTTGACATACACTGCTTTAAAGTTTTAAAACATTCCACCTCTAACAAGAGACTCCCATGCTCGACATTCTGTCTCCAAGGTATAAACGAAGGACTCCTCTTCCATAAGGTGTAGGACTCCTTTCACAAGGCTGAGGTCTGAGACACATGGATACCTAGTGACCATGCATGAGAAATCAGTTTAAAAAGGCAGAAAGTGGCAGTGCCCACTAAGCTGCATCCTGAGCATGATAGTACTAGTCTTACACATTTATACCAGATTGGCTGCTGGCTAGTGAAATGCAGGTCTCCTTAAACTCCTTTCCTTTGGGGAGTTTCAGCTTCATTGGGAAATAACACTTGCCAGGGAGAGAGACAAGAAGCCCAGTTCTTGGCATCCTACGTCTAGAATGCAGACTTAATTGCACAGCCAATGGCAATCAATCAATCTAAGGACCCTGCCAAGCTGCTGCTCCCATCCAGGGACCAGGAAAACAGCATCTTGAAAGCTGCTCAGGAAGTTTCATTATTCTAATGTCATGGTTTCTAGTTCTTTTCTTGCTTTTCAAATACTAAAACAGACCCTGAAAGAACCATTACAGTTTTTCCAGTAAGAGAAACTACTATTCACAATCACAGAATATCAAGGCTGGAAGGAACCTTAGAAGGTCATCTAGTCCAATCCCTGCTTAAAGCAGGGCTAACCCCAACTAAATCGTCCCAGCCAGGGCTTTGTCAAGCCTGAACTTAAAAACCTCTAAGGAAGAAGATTCCATCACCTCCCTAGGGAACCCATTCCAGTGCTTCACCACCCTCCTAGGGAAAAAGTTTTTCCTTAATATCCAACCTAAACCTTCCCTACTGCAACTTGAGACCATTACTCCTTGTTCTATCACAGCAACTAAGCAGATGGAAAACCAAAACAAGCTTAGAAATAGAAGAACTTGGATAATAAACTAGACTCTTGCCCTTGATGAAACTGCACAGAAAGAGCATAGTAAAGGTATATTCTTTCACCTATGGTCATCTGAATATTTCATTGCTCTGCAGAAGGATGGAGACAAAATACCATGGAGATGGGCACTTAAAAATACACGGAGAAATTAGGGGAGCATTTTTGCAGATTTTCAAGACAATCCTACCACAAGAACACAGATATTTGATTATATTGTTGTAGGATGCCAGTTGGCTTTCAATATTTCACAAAGTGACTGACAGAACCTCTTGTTAGCAAGTGAAAGAATGCAGAGACCTGCAGGAAGAAAGATTACCTTGCTCCATCCTTTAAAACAGAGTCGGATTTATTTTGGGATTTGTTTTTAAAGTTTTCTTATTTTTAAGTCTAACTGGTGATACCAGGCAGCTCTGTGTTTTTGGCAACCAGGGCACAGTATCCAGCCTGACTCATGAAAGACATCTTCCCCCCCACCCGGCCCAGTCTCTGAACCAAATCTGATCAGAGAAAAGGTTTGCAGAGAACAATGAAGGGCGCTGGGAGACGTCTCAGACTCCTCCTGACAGGGTGACAAGATGAACACATCTCAATTAGCATAAGGAATGGAGAACTGAGACCACTCCCCTACCTGCATTTGCATGGAAGATGGACAAGAATTACCATGAAGAATGAAAAAAAGAGAACCACACTGAACTCTGGGACCTAAAAAGCAGGGATGTACTGCATTCTGGGAATCCCTGCTCCAAATGCTAATGAACCTTCGCCTGCACACACCCAGCTCAGCACCTATCAGATCAATTCTAGTAATAGATCTTTGACTGATATCCCAAAATACTGAAGCAACCTGGTTACATTGTGAGCTCCCTGAAGAAACCACCACCCATAGCCAAGAGTGATTAGCTCCTATTGTCTATCTTAAAAGAACCCCTTAAATCCACAGTTTACTCATAAACCAATCTGTTGTTCTCCCTTGAACCTTTGTATTTTCTCTATAAAACCCCCTACCTGTGCCCAACTCAGTGTTCTGATGCTTAAACCCAAACTATGCAACAGTTCCACTGGGACTCCATCACCACCTAGCAGCTGATCATGCTGCAGGCTCTGCCTGTCTCCAGCACTCAGGACCCTGAGCTACTACTATCTTTAGTTAGTCTTTAAGGTGCCACAGGACTTTTCGTCACTTCTACTATCACCTGGGAAACCCGACAAGTTCAAGCCTCATGGGGTGGGTGAGATCTCTCTCTCTCAGGTATTAACCTTTAAAATGTAACTGTTATGTTTGTTTAGCCATCCTTCTGTAGTTATCATTATCCAATAAATATCCCTTATGCTTAAGTTGTGTAGGAGGCAGGAAGAAATTGTAACGATGGGCACCTAAAAGCGCTCCCCTCTTTCGGCTCCAGGGAAAGAAAGGCTATTATAGGTCATGCTGCTGTTATTGGTTGCTGTTTTGTTATCGCATATTTTACATGCCGGAGTTAACTGGTTCTCATTGCCTGCTTGCCTTGTGCAATACTAATGAGACACCTGCTTGCATTATGTAATACTAATAAGATAGAAACAAGGTATTAGTTATTCATGAGGTATGCATGAGATGCAAATGTTCCTGTTATTTTTCTGCCTGTGTTCCCACGGCTTTCCCTGTCTCAGTGGCAGCAACGAAGGGAGCCTCCATTGCGGGTGTGCCACTTTTGCCTTCAGTAAACTCACTACTTGTATTCAGCAGCTGTGTGTGTGCCTTGTTTCTACGGGACCCTGAGTACCCTGCAACAAGTTGGTTGCTTTTCTCTTGCTCTCTGAATTTTACTCATTTGTGTCTGTAGCTTCCCCCACTTACTCTTCAGCAACGCTTCTTTTATCTGAGCTACAAGATCCCTGTAATGCCCAAAAGTACTGTGGGGTTTGCTCATTGAGTTGGTTACTGTGCAAGTGGGATGGGGACGTGTTAAACTTGGGGCACGAGGGGGGAGCAGCTGAGAGTGCTGCTCAACTCAGCCCATTGAGATCAGGAGCTCATAAGGGGCCAGCTTGAAAGTGCTGTTTAACCCAGCTCACTGAGCACAGAGACATATAAGGGGATCAGCTGGAGAGTGCTGATTGCCCCAGTCCACTCAGACTTGCATTCTGTTAGTGCGTGTGTGTGCATGCGTGTGTTCATCTAGTTATAGGGCTGGAGGAACCCAGCTCTGGGGAACCCAGGCCCTGCAGGATAGTTCCATTGGGAGGTGACTTGCAAGGGAAGGAGTAGAGCTCCATATGAACACAAGTGACATAAGCAGCACATTAATAGAATTACAGAATCCCTTCCCCAGACCAGAAGAGTAATCCAAATAAATGAGCATACCCCAAAGTAACGGGCACATTTGGTAACACTTGGTCCATACACACTCCTATTTATTGGAGCTAGTTGTAGCTAGCATACAATCCATCATGCATCTCCCACTACCCAGTAAATGGATAATCACAAGTTCCCAGTGTAAAGCTGGAGTCTTGCAGACACTGCCAGTTCTGAATTTGTGACAGCATTAAATACTAATTAAAACAGGCTTCTTTTATACTGGCATTCCTTAGTACAAACTTTTACTCTTGACTGTTTTACCATACTCTCCCTCACCATCTGTTCTTATACCTAACAATGCTGCCAGACTGTTTAGCAAATGGCATAATAATCACCACTATATCTTCTATATGTAAATAGCATATCACCAGCATGTTGTGCAGGCCTGTATTAGCATATCCTCATGCTTAATATGAAAGGAATATGTGGCTGGACAGGTTGTACAAACTGTAAATTGCTGGAAGTCAAACAGCCAATGGAGACAAAAATTATATTTCCTAGTCTTCATCACCTTGAGGTAACAAGAATCCCTCTAAACACCAATTTCTTACCAGTATGCCAACTTCCCACACGGACCATGGACCCTCAGTATACTCCTGCCTCCTCACCCAACTTTATATTCCAGAACCCCAAAATGTAATAGAAAATGGTTCTCTGCAGACCTGCAAAGAGAGTCAAGACCCCCTGATCCATCCAGTCGCATAAAGTTGTGTCTCAGGTTGAGGTAGGTGATGTCTTGACTGTAGAAGAGATGCTCAGGTACCTCCTCAAGGCTGTAACAAGACAGATCAACTGTGTTGAGTCGCTGAGACACCACCTGAAAAAAAGAAAAGGGCAACAGAGTTACAGCTACATTTACAATTTTCTTTCCAGTTCAATCCAATGAAAGTTTATTGGCAGGACAAAACAGACAAGTGTAACAAAGCACAAGAAAATGAAACCCCTCAGGTATCTATCAGATGTAAATTCAGCCCACCCAGGACAGGTTTACAAATGGTGGTTAGGATTTGATCCCAGCCTTGTATCTTGCTACTGTGCATTCCTGTCGGCAGGCACATCAACAAGCATGGAGACGGGCACTGGAAAAGCACTGCTCTGACTTGCATACATTTTTTGATTCAGAATACCAGCCAACCTAATTTGTAGGGGAAATCCAAGGTGAGACAAATATCTAACTTATCTTAGGCTTTAGTGCTGCTGCCTATCAGCATAATATCTGAGCACCTTCAACATCAGACAGAATGGAAACAGTGAGTACCCAGTCGGGTTTCTTTGCCAGAGGATGTTGCGAAGGCCAAGACTATAAGAGGGTTCAAAAAGAACTAGACAAGTTCATGGAGAATAGGTCCATCAATGACTATTAGCCAAGATGGGCAGGAATGATGTCCCTAGCCTCTGTCTGCCAGAAGCTGCAAATGGGCCACAGGGCATGGATCACTTGATTATCTGTTCTGTTCATTCCCTCTGAAGCAGCTGGCATTGGCCACTGTCAGAAGACAGGATACTGGACTAGATGGACCTTGGTCTGACCCAGTATGGCCATTTTAATGTTCTTATGTATGCTTCTTATTGTAGTGTTGTGAATGTCATTCTTTTTATGCTGGAAAGGTACTATCAAAGAAAACAGTTTTGTAGTATTTCCTAGAGGTGCTCAGACTCTGCAAACCACCAGTCTCCTTTGGAAGTTCATTCTGTAGCCATATCTCTTTGACTCAGAGCACTCTGTCCCCAGCACTCATGGGCCTCACTTTGGGCTTTGTGAGCTGCACTGTCCCACCAGAGCAAAACTCTCTTGGTAGTTCAATGATTGACATTTGGTCTGTTGTGCAGCTGGGTGTAATAAGGCACTGGTCCTGGGATGCACATGCACTCATTTCAAGACTGGTCCCCTTTCACAGAACTGCTTTTCAAGTGAGCGAATAAAAAGGTCATGTGACTGGGGGAAAGTGCATGCTAAGAGCTATAAGGGCAGCTCGTGTTCTGTTAGGAAGACTCCAATTAAATCAGGCCAGAGACAATTTTCCACAGTTCCCAGGCACAGGGAAAGGAACCTACAGGGAGGAGAAGCCTGCTGGGAAGGTGGTGGCCAGACTAGATGATCTCAATGCTCCCTTCTAGCCTTGGATTCTAGGTTTATGAAAAAACCCTCAGCTGAGAGATTTGCAGGAAGAAAATCTCAGCTGGGACAGGATTATAAAAGGACCAAGAAGCTCTGGAGAGGGCAAAACCCTGGTAAACAACTGAAAACACTACTGAGCACTTGGAAAGTCTAAAAGAAACTGGTGAGGCTGGAAAAGCAGAGTGGGCTAATTGTTAATTTGAGAATAAACCAGACTCCATAAGGCAAGAGAAATTCGAAAGCACCAACTAAGGTGATTTGACTTGAGGGAGGGGGAGAAAGGAGCTAAACTGATGCAGCAAATGGGTCCATGTAGTAAGAGCGTGTTGGCACTGGAGGAACAATCTATTAACTGCCTTGATAATTGCAACCTCGGCCTTAAACTGCCAGTGGAAGCAAACAGGAAGCCAACTGAAGAGGCAGACAGCTGCAGTCTGTATCAGCTGCAGTTTCTACATTATTTTCACAGATTATTATACTAGATAAGAGCAAAGTCTTTAGTAGCGAAAACATGTATACATTGGCCTATATGGTGGAAGCCATATGCTTTACACAAGAAGCCTTTGTTAGCATCCAGATCAATCAATGCAAAGCAGAGAACAACAAATACAAGCCAAACATGAAGAAGATCTAGCATGTAGAAATGGGATATTTTATACAGCCAAAACAAATATAAGACATCATCTTTTAACCTGTATTTCACATCAGAAGCTGTTATTATCCAAGCCCTAAGTTAGCACAGTCCATATATCACCAATAAACATGCTCCGTAGTACATAGGAATCATCATAGTGGATCAAACCAATGCTCAATCTAGTCCAGAATCCTATCTTTGACAGTGGACAATACGTTTCAGATGAAGGTGCAAGAAACCTTCTAACGGACAGTTATACAATAACCTGTCCACAGAGAAACATCACCTGGCAGTTAAAGACTGGCTCATGCACTGAAGCTTGATGGTTTACATCCCATTTTTTTAATCCTACCTAATGTGACTGTGGATGTCCTTACTACCTGTATAACATCTACTCTTTGTTAAATCCTGGTAAGCTTTTGGTTAAACAAAAAATGCATTTCCTTAGATTAGATTTAAATTTATTACCTTTCACTGTCATTGAATGTCCCCCTGGTTCTCATAGTCTGAAAAATGATCAGTAAGAGTGCCTCCAGGTCTCTAACAATTTTCATCCTTTTCTCTGACTATTTCCAGTATATCACTAGTTCCCTCACTGCCATCTAGGATTGAGTTTGGGCTTCACAGCAAGATCCCTTGCTCCAAAGTCCTCTTGCCCAGACAATGGTACGGTCAATAGGACCTCCCGAGTCTCAGGACTGATTCCATTAAGGTGTGGCACCAGTGAAACATAAAAACAGAAAAGCAGAATAGGCTTCCCCACTAGGGGACCAGGAAGAATATAATGACAAAGCCACTCTAAGGAGGTGCTGACAAGGTGAGAGCCACTGGAACCTGACTCACTACCAAAGCCTGGAACAAAAGGAACAGGTGATTCTGTAACAGCCAATGTCAGTGGCTAAGACCAGATAATGGCACACCTAATATGGAGGACACAGTGAATGCCAATGGGCCCAGTGACAAAGAATCTAGTACTGAAGGTCCTGATACAGAGCTCTCCAATGCCAGAAATACCGAAGCCAAGAGACCCAAAACAAAACACAAGTCTGATATAGCCAATACCAAATGAGTCTGTATCAATACACCTTCAGTATCTGATACCCAAAAACCCAGCAATGAAGAGGGCATCAGACACCCAGGTTGGCAGAGCACAGAGTTGTGAGATTCATGCTAATTTTTTCTGCTTCTTCCTTACTTGCAAGGAGAGAAAATGATGCCAGAAATGCAATCCCTTCAGGATTTAATAGGCCTGCCACAGGAATAGGATGTTGAAGTGAAGCTCAACACTGAAGCCATCCCCTTCTGACTCTGCTCTGTTGTGGAATAAGCATGTGGACCTGAACAGAATCCACCTCCTCTGGTCGTATTTGGATTCTGTGCTAACTCAAATCCATCAGAGAGGCTCTCAGAGTCTAGCACATTGTTCAGGCGGATGCAGCCAAGGCAGTAGGAAGGACTTAGAGACTGCTGTAGCTGGGAAGAAAGAGAAGTTAGTCTCTGGGATTAGTTTTGAAGACCGCAATAAACTTCAGATGCTTGGTTAATATGAATACTGCTATCAGTGTGGGACAGTGCAGAACTACAGCTCTTAGCTGCTGCAGCCTGGCGGAATGCTGAAATAAAGCATCCAGTAGATCAGAGAGAAATGCAGTGGCTAAGTAGCCTCTGCCCCACAGATGTCATAGTTCAAAGGAAGCCCTCAGGTGATCTCAGTCCACTCTAAGAACACGAGTCAGAAGCCATGTCTCCAGAGTAAGCCTCTTCCAAAATTCTCCAAGCTTTCTTTCCTCTTGCCCCTGTATCAGGGCACCCACACCTACAGCTTATTGGGCCTCACCGTAGATGCCTGCCGGTGCCATCTCTGGTACTCTGCCAGCGTTTCAAAGCAAATATGGTAGGTTTGAGCTTGTGCACCAGCAGAACTGAAAGCAAGCGAGTGCTGCCGACGCTTCACTTCTTCCACCTGAAATGGGAGAAATAAGAACAAAAATAGCCCAGTCTAAATTCCAGGAATTACACAATCTGAAATGCAGGGGCTGGGGATGTTACGCAAAACCAATACAAAACACTCCACAAAGTACAGTCACGTTAGTCCCCTCTGGCTGATATACAGCAAAAACTCCTTTTCAGAACCTCTCTGTTGAAACAGACCAGTGGTTCTGGAACAATTTTTACAGCAGGGGTGCTAAATGTAGAAACCATGTATTTGGTTTGTTATTACTACTTCCAGCCAGGGAGTATAGTAGCATCCCCAGCACCTCTAGTTCCAGCATTTATGGAACAGATCCAAAAAGTAATTACTTCTGGGTCGTGGTAAATTGCTGGACAGAACCAATACATGTAAAAGTATCATGTAATTTATGGCTGAGGCAAAGAATCTGCATTCCTTTCACTGTTTTATTAAACTAGATTCTTCTCTGCTTATTTACTAGACAGTCAGGCAGATGTATTCAAACATCTTAACACAGAAACTCATTCAAGAGGCTAGACTGACTTTTTGTAGGGAACATAAATCCCAGTGGTCCCTTCATTCTCACATCTTAGCTACAGGAAACTAAGAAAGAACCAGTTAGGCCCAAGAGCCTCACCTTCCCTCCAACAAGAGGCAGAATGTGCATCTTTCCTGTATGGCAATCCTTCACTGAGGATACGATGAGGCAGGTGCCACAGAGAACGACCAAGCGTTCTGCCCACTTGTGCAAATGCGTCTTCCCTTTGCGCACATTATAGACCCCAGACAGAAGGATTCGGTCTAGTTGCTCCACTTGATGTGGCTTTTCTGAAAAGAAAAGGGGACTTTATCATCTACTTTTCGCTGGATTCTTCATTTTCAGTTTATGGGGATAATTAGCACCACAAAACCACACACAACCTCAGCTATTAAAACAGACAACTACAAGTCAGTCAAGACAGAGTAAATAGTGGTACACAGAGAACAGAGTGTCATTTGTGGGATAAACAGCCTGAAATAAACAATACAATAATATTTACAAATATTTTGCAGAGAGATGAATGATTATCATTGTTATGCTTCAAGATGTTAATAGCTGCAGTCAAGCGTGTCTGATCTACACACAATCACACATCATTAAAGCTGATGGGTTTGCCAGCCATCCTTCATTCAGGCTAAATGGAAATGCAATTAAGCTCCTTTACAGAGATAGCTGAAACCACTGCCCAAGAAAGCAACCAGAAAGCCAGAGAAACAGACATGAGCATGGCCTTGAGAGGGACCAGAGACAGAATTCCCTGGGCCATAAGACTGGCTGAAAAGGCAGGCTTGGAACTTGTGAGCAAGGAAACTGGTCTGCTGACGTTTGTTCCTGTGGTGTACACAAAAACAGAACTTTGTACATTCTTTGCATCAAAGAAATATCTGACTTGTATCATCAATTTCTCTTCCTAACAGAAACAACTTGGCAGGACCCCACATACTGCTAACTACCAAGGGGCGACAGTATATTCTGAGATAAACTATGATGGTATTAAAAAAATCCTTTTCCTTGATATGTCATTGTTTAACTTAGAATGCAAGCTCTTTGGGGCATAGACCTACTGCTGTCTGTAAAGTACCATGCACATCAAAAGCATAACAGAAATGCCTAATGGGTTAGTATTAGTTAAGCAATTTTTCCTCTGAGAAAGAAATCAAAGATGCAGCAAAGTTACAGTTAAAGCTCTAGTTAAATGAGCTTAAAAATGTATTCTGGTTTGCTAAGACATATGAAAGGCTATTTTAAGTTTGTCTTTTGATACAATAAGAATTTAAAATTAAACATGTTTTCTAGTAAAATTCTGCCACAAGATCTCTCTCCTGCTTTCTTCGTATTTGTGTTTCTTGCATTTTGGGGAGTTTTAAAAATGCTTTGTGTGTTTGGGGTTTTTTTGGCCACAATTCCTTTTGCAGGGTCATTTTTCATCTTCAGTAGCCTGAAAGTTATTGAAACCTTGATTTGTGTGTGGCATAGTATTTCATCTATAGGTACTGGAAAATGGAACATTTCTCTTGACATCTTGTCTATGATGTAGAGATCTGAAAATAATGTTAAATAAAGAGGTATCACATATGTGTATTATTGTTTTATAAAATCCTGACAAGTTCCGGAGGGATAGCTGTTAGAATTTATAAGAGCATCACTCATGCAGTATAGTGTACTTCTAATGTGCACAGGATTGGGCCTTGGCCCATCCATTAAAACTCATTGTAAACAGGAAAAGTTAAACCACTGATATAGATACTTATACGGTGCCCATCACCATAATATCTGAGTACCTTTGCTCTTCTATGCCCACTGCAAGAAGTTGATTTTTCTTTATTTAAAAATATCAGTTTAAGAAGGCTCTTAAAGTAACCAACAGACAGTTCTTGAGATTAGGAAAAGACAGACATCTGTAGTTTTCACATTCTACAGGGTGGCAGATGTTCCGGCAGGATGCCTTTTCTGCCAGGAAAAATTATTGATTTAAAATTTTTAAAAAATCATAAATTGGGATTGCAATCAGAAGCATGGAATATAAATACAGAATCTTGGAAAGGGTAAACTTCTTAATAGCCCATATGTCAGCTTTCAGATAATCTGCTAAACGAAAACACAGTAGTTGTACATAAACTATTGCATTATAGGAGTAAAAATATTCCAAGACATTTAAAACAATATCTAGAAATTAGGAAGGGAGACTTGCAAACATCACTGAAGATCTGGAAATATTAGTTCTGTTTGCCAGTTTTGTGCTGATATGGTTCAACGATATAAATAATTCTAATGTAAGTGGAACATCCTTTTCTGGGCATGAAGGACTCTGTATAGAAAACACTGTGTTACATTCCCTACTTATACCAAAATCTCTGAGGTGAGGCTAAATTGAGTGAGCCTCTTCTTGCCCCACAATCTCATGAAACCAGGAACCCAAAACAACATTCAGCCACTCATCCTACAAAGAAGAAGAAAACAAAGGAAAGAGGAAGCCTTCATTAAAGCAGGCATTGTGAATTTAGTAACACTGATTCTAACGGCATTAGGAGATTGACCCTGCCAACATCACGTTAGCCTCAGACCCTTTTTAGATATTTATGGAAACTCGCTCAGAACAATCCCACACAGAGATAATACATACTGATTTGAGATGACCATTTTTATCCGGCCCGCCAGTGCGGGCCAGGAGTGCAGGGCCAGTGGCAGAGGCGGTCATTGCGTTCCTCAGTGTGATCAGGTGGTCTATAGCAGACACCAACTGATACCCCATCTTATCCTTTATAATGTTAGGACATTGATCTATAAGCATCCAAGATCATTTTCCTGCAAGTTGTAATTGCTTTGAAAACAGCTTGTGTCTTTTTTGGCAGTGTCAGTCCTCCATCCCTTTTGCTCTCTCATTACTTTTAAATAGGTTATAACCATTGACTCTAACATTCCAGTCAGGTGAATCATCCAATCAGGTTTCAGTAATATCAACAAGATCAAAGTTATGCCCATGAACGAGCAATTCCAATTCCTCTTGTTACTGAGGCTTGGAGCAGTGATGTATAAGCAAGTGAAGTATTTCTTCTCCTTATGTTCTTTGGTTCCTTGATTATCTTCTCAACATCTCAATTTTGTGCAGAGCCCTCTGATCTTCCCTCTTTTTACCCTCCCCTTTTGTTATTCATTTAGCCCCTTTTTCACTATTTTAGCCAGCCTGTTCCCCCCAACCCCTGTCCCTGCCTTCTTCTGAGGTGGAGGCCATCTAAAACATACAAGCTCCTCTCCCCAAGGAAGGTGAACAGTGTGCCACAAAATCAAAACCCTTCATCACTTACCTAGCCAGTGGTTCACTTCCAGAATCTTGTCTTCCTTTGCTCATGGGACAGAAAGGATCTCAAAGAATTGTTTGGACATTCTTTGTCTTTAGCACAGTTTTGAGTTCCCCAAAGTCATCTCCTATCTGTGAGATATCCCATGATGCAATGTCATTAGTGCCAATATGAACCATCACCAGTGGATCCTTGCCTGTTGACTGCAGAAGTTTATCCAATCTTAGAGTGAGGTCTTGTGTCTTGGCTCTAGGAAGGCAACACACTGTCCCTGTTGTCCACGTGTCCCTTGCAGAATGTTGGTTTGGTTCTTCTGCCTATTAAATCTCCAAGAAGGATCTCCTTGGACGGCTGAGAACACTTTGGGCAAACATGATTTTCTTACAGATTGGTCTGAGCTACTATAGACATGTGTGTTCCATACATCTCTGTTCCCTTAGATTGGCTCGATCTTGAGAGGTATCTTCCAAAGTTTCCACATCGAGCAACTGGTATCAATTGGAAACTTTTAGCTGTGTGGAATTCTTCCCAGTCCTCTTCTCTGGTGGCCACAGCCTGCTACATAAAATGCTGCCATGACCTCCTAACTCTGGTGGTTATGAACTGCCAGGTCTCTTCGCTGCCTTCCTTTCTCAGTGACCCACAAGCTTTGAAGATGTTTATGTAGGGTGTGAAAAATCCACCACCTGATTGGCATTTTTAAGAGTTCTTACATCCATGTGGAGAAAGTTCTTCTTTCAACCTAGCTACCACCTCTAAGGGAAGAGGACTACTTTCACCGATGGGAGAAGCCGTTTTAGGTTGTATCTACAATGAGACAAGGCTGCTGCTGTAAGGAGGTGCCTTGGTACTCAGGCCAAAGGGGCGGGGGGAGGAAGACAGAGAGAGAGATAGAAGTGTAGGGGTGTGTGTGTCTGTGTGTCTGTGTGTGTCTGTGTGTGAGAGAGAGAGAGAGAGAGAGATTTCCAGTAATCTCTGCATTGACAAAAAAAGTCTTCATGAGCTCACCTCCATTCAGTGGGACTATTTTCCCTGAGAGGGGGGTGAGAAGCTGACTTGACTCACGTACCAGGGGAACAGCACATACTGGTGGCCCTGCAGCCATACCCACTGAAGACAGAGGCAGCTGTTGAGGCAACTCCATGGTGAATAAAAAATCCACTAGTGCATGTCCCATTTGATAAGAACAAGAGGTGAGGAGTCAAGATCCCAAGAGTAAGTTCTGAAGAAAGAAATTCTTACAGTACGCAATTGGTTGAGTTAGAGCTCACTGATTTGTAATGAATAATTTGATACCTTAGCATCTTTCATTGCTAACAAAACAATTCTGGTTTCCTCAGATTTATTTAAAACAACTTAATATTATTTATCAAAATGTTTACTATCAACCTACAGAATGAAGAGCTTTAAGAAGATGATGTTTCAGCTGTATTGATTAGTTGCAAGTGAGTCAGACCAGGCACACGATGTGGATTCTGTTCTTTGGCTGTATGATATGCAAGCCATTCAAGTACAAATTTTAAAGAAGTATATTTGCCTAAGAACACTCATGCACTCAACTTTGAAGTGCCCCTTCCACAAAACATTCATGCCAATAAAACAATCATTTGAATATTGGTGTAAAGCGAACACAGTCGAGTTCAACCAAGTATTTGTGGAAATGTGCTCAGGGCCACTACGGTGCTATCCAGCATGAACACAGGCGGTGATGACTAGTGGAAGAACAAGAGGGACTGGTTAGAATAGTGCAAGGAATGCAACAAAAAGCTATGGGATGAAGTTACAAAATGGTAACACTAGGCTGCTTATCAGAAAACATTTTAGCTGTGAGAGCTCAGACTCTCTTCCCAAGGAACTGTCAGGAACCCCATTATTTGAGATATTTAAACTATTCTAGAAAGAGCTTCAGAAATATATTAGTATTGAATTTTAGTCCAACACTGACAAGAGGTATTGCGGATTAGATGAGCCATGAACGCATACCAAATGTCTAACTATAGGCCAACTAGCTTGATCAGATGTCTCAATTTAATAGCAACAGTCCTAATATTCAGGACTGTGCCATATATATTACCCCCGACCTTTGTCCCAATTTTTCACACTTGCTATCTGGTTACCCGAATGCCAATTGGGAAAGTTACTCAGCTAATGACAAAAAAGACAAGTCAGTAAATGAGCATCATATGCATTATTTCTAACTATTGTCCCAATGTGTTGGCAATAAAATCCAAAAGTCACTCTCATACAGAACACTCCATGGGATATTTTATGGATATATTGTGTTAATTTGTCACATTTTATGAAACACACTGCAGACAATAGACAGTTCTGATAAACATCTCTATAATCTATACAAAAACAAGCTAAACAATATTAAGTCTGTGAAGTCAAGCATTCAAAAATTAAGAAATGCCAGAATTTAGCTTGCAGATGTAATCTTAACTCTACTTCTTTGTGCAGATGTATTATAACATTGTCTTTCCCACCTCATTCAGTGAAATGGAAGCTTCAACCATTCTATCTATGCTGCAGGGACTATTGGGAGGAGCAGTTCCTAACTATTCAGCTGCAGATAGGTAAATGAAAAGCTATTTGACTGAAGAAAAGTTAGAATTAGGTCCAATATTCAGCCAAGTAGCAATCACTGTTCCCTCTAAGCTGTGTGCACACAGACATGGCGAAACACTGCACGCACAAAAATTTGCACAGAAGAAATTTTTGTGTGCACACGGCCTGTCAAAAATAAGAGGGAACATTGGTAGCAATTAGGTTTCTATGACATGGTGGAAATTGTTTGATTCAACACGTAACACTTCAGTCTATACATCCCTATCAAACAACTGCAAGATACTTAGCACAACCTAATTTATTGTGGTACGTTACAAAGTCTCTTCATCTTTGCTACCACAACCAAAATTAGGCTTTTTGGAGATGGCACGGGGGAAGTGGCTTGACAGATTCTTAGTGTTTGAAGATTCCTTTTGATTTGCCTTTGAGCCCACAAGTTAGTGGCAGCCTGGAATGATGGTTCTGTATCACTCAAGATAGTTAGATTCCTCACCAGTGTCATGTGACTGCATAGCACCACAGGAGGACAGACTAATTTTAGAAAGCCTGCATAACAGATCAGGTTCTATTTCCTCATTGCAAAGCTTATAAATCTAAGATGTTAATGAGCTGCACTGTAGCAGAAAGAAATGTAAGTG
>ML677343.1:35718773-35746803 GCA_007922305.1 Dermatemys mawii | reverse complement strand
TAAGTGAAGGCAGCAGGCAAATTCCAGCACCAAACAGTGCCTGCAGCTGCAGTAGCACAGGCCAGGCTGAGGAACAAAGCAGAGCTCAGCATGCTCCTTTCCTATACATTAGTGCAGAACAGGAGATGCCAAATGCTTCAGTGCCACTGCTATACATCAAGATTCCCATAGGCAGGAAGGGTCTGTTAGGTTACATTAGTTAATGCGTTAGCAGGACTTTTGCTTTAGACTGAAGACCGCTAACTGAGAGAAGTACAGTGGAACCTCGCAATACCGCGTCCCGCGATAGCGTGAATCCGCTTATAGCGCAGGGCTCCCGATGGCAGCAGCGGGTGCTGCTTTGATGCAGCGGACCTCCGCAATACCGCGACCCTGCGTTTATCGTGATCGATATTTTTGGTATTGGGGGGTTCCGCTGTACGAACAAATAAAATAATGCAGTGGTTCTCAAACTTCAGGGATCTGCGGCCCTTTTTCCGCTCCCCCCACACAGCCGTGACCCCTGCATGTCCGCCAAAAAGCCGCCGAAATGCAAGTTTCTGCTTTCGGAGGCTTTTCATGGGACGCGCTGTGCGCTCCACAGTGTCTGCCGAAAAGCTGCCGACACTGGAAACGTTCACTTTGGTGGCTTTTCGGAGAACACTCTGAAGCGGAAAGCGTGTCCACTGAAAAGCCACCAAAGGTGGAAGCATTTGGCTCAGCGGCAGTTCTGTGGAGCATGGAGCTCCTGACCTCCCGGGAATCGCCCCACAACCCCCGGTTTGAGAACCACTGAAATAATGTGTATCAGTTCAAAGTATACCAGCCTGTCACTACAAATCTGAACTACATAGCAGCCTTTCCCTGAGAAATCAGGCTGTTACACCACAAGGATATGAGTAAGATGTACCACACACCTAAACCCCTTTCCCAAACTTTTCTTTCCAACAACCCATTCTCACTTAGGTTCAGGACTGCATGTTAAAACTTTTCTTGCAATACATGAGCAAAATGTGCCTGTTCTATGGAGTAAACTGTAAAAGGTACAATTGGTACCAGGTTTAATCCCTACAGGTACAGGGCCAGACTGTGACAATCTAGGGCCTGAGCCACAACCTAACATGGGGCTCCAGCGTCATACTGATTGCCACTTGCAGCTGTAGTAACAAAACGAATCTGCCAGCCAGAAATGTTTAGATTCATAGATTGCAAGGGTAGAAGGAGACCACTGTAATCAAGTCTGACCTCCTATATAGCACAGGACATAGCACTTCTCCAAAATTATTCCTAGAGCAGGTCTTTCAGAAAACATCCCATTGTGATTTAAAAATTGTCAGCGATGGAGAATTCACCACAACTCTTGGTAATTTGGTCCAATGCTTAATTGCCCTTATTGCTAACAATTTACACCTTATGTCCAGTCTGAATTTGTCAAGCGTCAGCTTCTGATTGGATCAAGTTACACTTTACTAGACTGAAGAGCTCATTATTAAATATTTGTTCCTCATGCAGATACTTAGTCACCCCTTCACCATCTCTTTGTTAAACTAAATACATTGAGCTCTGTGTATCACTGTAAGGTAGGTTTTCTAATCTTTTAATCATTCTTGTGGCTCTTCTCTTAAACCTCTCCAATCCATCAATGTCCTTCTTAAGTTTTGGGCATTAGAAATGGACACAGCATTCCAGCAGTGGTCACACCAGTGCCAAATACAGCAGTAAAATAACCTCTCTACTCCTAACCGAGATTCCTCTATGCATCCCTGGGTTGCATTAGCTCTTTCGGCCACTAAATCATTGGGAGCTCATGTTCAGCTGACTATCACAACTCCCACCATCTTTTTCTGAGTCACTGTTGCCCAGGATATAGTCCCCCATGGAACTCTATCCCCATGGCCTACATTCTTTGTTTCTACATTTAGCTGTATTAAAACACATTTGCTAGCAGCCAGTTTACCACGCAATCCAGTTTGCTCTGAATCAGTGACCTATCCTCCTCTTATTTACCAACCCTCACAAATTGTGTCTCATCAGCAAACTTTATCAGTAATGATTTTGTTTTCTTCCAGGTCATTGATAACAAATGTTAAATAGCAAAAGACCAAAAACTGATCCTTGCAGGACCCCATTAGAAACACACCTGCTTGATGATCATTCCTCATTTACAGTTACATTTTGAGACCTACTAGTTAGCCAGTTTTTAATCCATTTAATGTCACTTTAATTTTATATAATTTTATTTCTAATCAAAATGTCTTAGAGATATTAAATATATTACAGCAACACTATTACCTTTAACAACCAAACTTGAAATCCCATCAAAAAAAGATACCAGGTTAGTTGGATAGGATCCATTTTCCATAAATGCATGTCAATCTGCATTACCATCCTTTATTAAAGAAGTCCCATATCAGTCACTCTATAATCTTGCCTGGTATTGACCGCAGGCCTACAATTTCCTAGATCATCCTGTTTATCTTTTTTAAAAATTGGCATAACATTAGGTTTCTTCAAGTTTTCTGGAACTTCCACAGTGCTCCATGACTTACTGAAAAATCAACATTAATGGTCCAGTGATCTTGATTAAAAGTCTTGGATGCAACTTATCTTGACAAGCGGATTCAAAAATGTCTAACTTCAGTAGCTTCTGTTTAACAGCCTTCAGAGATAGTAGTAGAAGGAAGGGGAAGTGTGTTATCACCATATGATGAGATTATATCATTAATGCCCTACTTAAATTGTTAGATTACTGTCAAAAAACCGCAACTGAGTTGCAGCCAAGACATGGAAAATCACAGAAAAGTAATTAATTATTAATTGTGGTAATTTGGAAAAGCCAGCCACCCCAGCTGACAACTGGAGAACCTCCATGAGCAGGGCTGTTAAAATACATACACCTGACTTCAGCATCAGATCTGTGCTGGAAGTCTAATATTGAGTGATCGGCAATTTCCACAATATTGCGAATTAAGTAGTGCCTTAGATATCATCAGTTTTTTCCCTCACAGAACAGAAATATTTACTGAACATATCTGTCTTTTCCACATTATTTATAAGTCTACCATTTCCATCTAGTAATGGACCAATATAATTGGCAGGAATCTTTTCCCCCCAGCATATTTAAAAATCTCATTGCCTTAAATGTTGTGGTCACAGATTTTGCCTTGTGTCCCTTTGCTCTTTTTATCAATCATCTACAGTTCCTAATTTCTGATTTATTTTCATTACTATCAACTTCCCCTTTCTCCCATTTATGGTTTTTCTTTAAATAGCTGCCTTCACTTCCCCTCTAAACCAGGGTAGATTTATAGCAAGCACACCCTTCTCCCTCAATTGTGTTTTTGGGCATAAAATAAGGTGTTCCTAAATGATTCCCAATCATCATTTATATTTTTCTGATTAAATTTTTCCTCCCACTTGATTTGGCTTGTATTTGTTTTCAGCTTCATGAATTTGGCTCTATTAAAGCATCAAGTATATAAAGCAGATTCATCAGGCACCTCTTAGACTCTTACTCATATACCATGGATCCAGTTTGGATTGATGGTTGCCAATGATACACATTACTGGTCTCGACTTTATTCTGCTTCCACATTATAAATGTGATCAAATCATGATCACTTGTATCTAAGCTACCATTAATTTTTAGTTCTGGGATTTAAAATTCAGCATGGGGCCCTGTTCTCTCCCACCAGGAGCAGCAACATAGGTCCCTTTTTGCTGCTCTCCCTCAGAGAGGGAGGCACAGCAGCAGAGGACATCCCAGTACTCACACCCTGACTACTGGAATATCTACTTGGGGAGAGGATGGGCTGGGCCCAGTGCACTCTTCTCCTGCCACACAGAGCCCTATGCTGGCATAGCACTGGTGGGGAGACACCCCTCCCCCATGCATCAGCTTTCAGAGTGTTCCATTGCATCCAAAGAGTGCAGTTAGCCATGGCCTTCATCCTGGAACTTCAGCTGGTCTTTTAGCTATTCTGAGCTCAGGATCTGGATGAGCAGCACTGAGACCTGAACTTCACTCAGCATTCTATGGGAAGCCAACACAGAGCGAATGGAGGACAGATTTGATATGCTTACAGTAGCCTGCATTGCTGAGATGTGTTGCAGCATTCTGTACTAGCTGAAAGATCGTAGGAGCTGATGGCTTCATGCTCAAGTATAGCACATTGCTGTAGTCTAAGTAAGAGGTAATGAAAGCATGTATAACTGAAGCCAGATCATCATCATCTCCCAAAATGAGATGGAATCTGCTGCTAGCCAAAGAGAGATGGTAGAAAGTGTTACTGGGGGATGATGCTATGTGAGAATTTCGATCAGGGAGGAATCTAGCAGCACTTTTAAACAGTGGAGTGAACTGACCAATTGTGGATGTGCACTTTTTACCAAAGGAGACTGCAATATCACTGCAAACTCTTCAGGTCCCAACCCCCTGGGATGGTCTAGATAATACTTAGCCCTGCCATGAATGCAGAAGACTGGACTACATGACCTCTCAACGTCCCTTCCAGTGCTATGATTCTATGAACACTACTATGCCTTCTTCCAGGCTAATCCTTATGGTATGCAACACCTTCCCCAAGTGATCCATAAGACCATGCTGTCCATTCTCCAAAGCCCTTGAGACTCACCTCTGTGATTCACTTATATCAGCTGACTAATGAAGACTTAGGGGTCAGACAGGGTTAGCTGGCACTTAGCACTTTTTAAAACTATAAACAAGTTTTTTGCTGCATCCCTCTTTTCCCTTGATTCAAGGGTCATTTTCATTGTAAACTCTTCAGAGCAGGAATTGCATCTTCAAATGTTTAACGCTTTGTGCAGTGCAGCTTTGTGGCACTATGGTAATACAAATATTAAAAATAAAGATATAAGTCAAAACGTCATTCCCTAGGGGTCTGTTTCATCCCACAACCACGTAACAAATGCTCTCTTGAGAGAACATAAGATCTGATTTGTAAAATTTTTCTCTTAGTAACCTTGGCAGCTTATTTCTAAAAGCAGTATCTAGTGATACATGCTAGGCATCTGATATGATCTGTTGTATGCGAATTCTTACCACTGTAAAAGCGAATCATGCAGCCGAGATCAGAATTTGCTGCCTCTTCCTGTATTCTCACAAGATCCTCAAAGCCGAGCCCAGCCAAGTACTCATACACAATCTGAAGGGGTTTCTCTGTGGGCTCCAGCCTCCTAGTAACACAATCCACAAGAAGAAATGAGTTTAGTATGGACATGAAAGAATGAATTTATTTTTTTTTAAATGACAGTTACAGTGCAAAATGAGAAATGAATTGGTCTTTCTGCTTCTCTGAATATCTCATCTGGCAAGGACTCATTCCTGGGGCCTGTGATCCCTAGTTTCAGATAGATGAACACTTCAAGTACTAAACCTGTTGATCACTAAGGAAAGGGGATCACACAAGACACACCCTGGTGATCATGCACCACCCAGGATTCTAATGATTGCCACTCATATCTTTCAGACAGTTTCTGGCTGAGCAGAAAGCAGACACTCAGGAAAAAAAAACCCAGCATGTCACAAATCAAAAAAGGATTTAAAAATTATGCTTCAAAAAGATCATGTACAAACATGAAAGAAAGCCCATTACAAGAAAGTTCCCTTCCAAATACAGCTATCAGGAGAGCACATGAGAGAAGACTTCTTCAGAGAATGAGAGTGACAAGCTAAGTCATTCCCCCTTCTCGAATGATCCCACATCCATGCAGAATTCTCACTCCTAGAGAACAGAGAGCTTGAGGGATGTTCCCAAAGAAAAAACATCCCATAACTACAACAGGCAGCAGGAACTATGCTAGGACTAACAATCTGAATAAAGAGAAAAGGGCGTGGGGGCGCACACAAAGGTGTGTGTCTAAAACAAGCTTCATGGATTGTAAAGCCAGAAGGGATCATAAAGATAATTTAGTCTCACCTCCCACATAACACAGGACTAGAGAATTTCAAATGGTAATTTTTGCAACTAGCCTATAACTTCTGGTTGAGCTAAAGCATCTCTTTCAGAAAGAGACCACTCATGATCTAAAGACCTCAAATGATGAAGAATCCATCACATCTTTAGATAAGATGTTGCAATGATTAATCATCTTAACTTTTAAAAGTTCTCATTTCTAATCTGACTCGGTATAGCTTCAACCTCAACCCTTTGGATCCTGTTGTGACTTTGTCTGCAGGTTAAAGAGCCATATACTATAAGAAATCATCTCCCTGTGTATGTATTTAAAGACCAGGATTGAGTGGCCTCAAATCTTTTTTTCTTAAAATGAACAAATTAAGCTTCTTTAGTCTTTACTGTAAAATGGGTTTACCAGACCTCAAATCATTCTTATAAGACTTTTCTGAACCCTTTCTAATTTCTCAACATCCTTGTTGAAGCGTGGCCACAAGAGGACAGTACGTTCCAGCAATGGTTTCACCAGTGCTGTATACCAAGCTAATACTGCTTCCCTTCTTCTACTCAACATTCCCCTGCTTAGCCAACACAATGCACTATGAGCTCATGTTGAGCTGGTTTTCCACTATGACTCTAAGACAAACTGCGTTTATTGGGTGAAAAGTTTATAGGAAAATTGCCTTTAGTGGCTCAGCATTTAGTTCTGTAGTGATCTTCCAGCACTAGAGAAAAGCACAGACCCTTTGCCCCAGAGCCCTGATAAAGTTAGAATTTGAAGACGCATTGTTGGGGCAGTTGTAAGACATTGTGTTTTAATCCCCCTTTTGAACTTTTGTTCCAGCCTCTCTTGACTGTTACCGCTCCCCAGTCGACTCTGCTACTGCCTCTCGCAGCAGTGGAGTTCCGGAGTCAACGGGGAGAGCGCTCGGGGATCAATTTATTGTGTCAAGACAAAATGCGATAAATTGATCCCCAATAGATCGATCACTACTCACCGATCAGGTGGATAGTGTAGACCTGGCCTGAGATGTATAGGTCTGAGCTCTTCAGCCTCTTCCAATCTAAGCTCTGCACAACTTGGAAAGCAGCGAGGGCCCTATTACTGCAAACAAACCAGCTGCGGGCCAAAAAAACTCCACCCTCGCCCTGCCACCATCCGCTTCCCCCTATCCCTACTCACCCCCCGCGGGCCGCATAGTGAACCCATGCGGGCTGCATGTGGCCCCTGGGGTGCATGTTGTGCAGGCCTGGTTTATCAGCTGCATCCATAGCTCCATGCCAACAGCAATGTATATCCCTACTGTAACTGACATATACCTGGTTCCTGCAACTCAGACACAGAGCAAGAAAAACCTCTAAGTGAAGGGAGAGCTCCACTACAAGTCTAGTCTTATTCACCTCACTGTTAGGATGCAATACAGAACAATTAGTACTGTCTTCCTTTTCCTGTATCAATATGCTGAACTCAAGCTATGCTGCATATTCTGTATTCTCAGCACCCAATGCACAATAGCACAAAAATCTGGGAGCCAAATCCAGAGCTTGCAAAAGTGAGTGTAACATCACTGAATTAACTGAAACTGCACTTGCTTACAGGACAGAAGAGGAAGCCAGATTTTTATTATAAGTTCTCTTTTTATACAAATTTTCAACTTTCAAATAAAATGTTTTGGCTTGAAAAACTGCCATTTTCCTAGAATAGAGTTGTTTCTGAGAAATCTGAAGAAACCGATCAAACTTTACAAAACTCCATTTTCAAGATGTCATAGCCAGAGCCTTACTTAAACTGTATTCCACACTATTATATATGCATGCCAAATCTCATAAAGAACTGACTAGCTTTCACCATCGATAGTGGGTTTTCCATCATGAATTCCAGTGTGCAAAACTTTCTATGCCAAAACCACAAGATTTGTAAGCAGACAACATGTAGTGGAGACCTGGCCTGACGAACAATTAACATCTGGAGGAAGGCCTCATTTCTTGGACAACAGAACTAGGGAGGAAAACAAATCATGAGGTTGAAAAAGAGAATGTTTGGGCCAGCTAAGATAAGAGGGACCATTTATTAACAATGGACAAAACAGTTTGGAACGCAGAGATGAGGTCAAGACTAGGTCAAGTGAGGACAATGCATGGACAAAGCATGTTGCACAGGGACTGGTTCCTGCAAAGTAACCAAGCCAATTCAAAAACATGTGATGCAATGTAATGTAAATGTATATAAAGGAAGTTTTTCTGTGTAATTCTGGATGTATGGTACATACTGTACCCACCCCTACATTTGTACGACAAATAAAGGAACCTGACCTGAGTGACTAAATCTGGAATCAAACTGAGTTTTTTGGATCCCAGAAAACTGGATAAAATGTTCTCCTAGAAGTGAGCAAGGTATTCTGGATAAGCTGAGTGGAAAAGGTCTCAAAGGGAATCCAACACTGTAGCAGGAAAACTTTCTATTAAACTTTTAAAACACCAAGACCCGGTCTTTCAAGCATTCCAAGTGAGCAATTTGTGCAGGAAAAGTTTCTTTGTGAAGTTTGGTCCTTGCAAAACTCTCACATAAAATTTTATCAGCTGCCATGCCACAGTTCTCTCCTCCTTCATGCTCCCACACCTCTCTCTAGATAAAACCATATCTGGGATCTCAGGAACTCAGATGGTCAGCAGACCCAACCTATGCTGGGTGAGCTATGCTACCTTGAGCGTTAATCCATGCTGAGAGTCTAGGACAGAGCTATAAGGAACACAGATTTACTTTTGGATTGAGGCAATTGGAAGGATCAGGCATCCTTCAGCTCATGAAGTTATTATACAATAAGTAATTCAGTACACAGTTTTACACACCGATAACTTACTGTGAAGAAAACACTTCAGCGTATACTTTATGCAAGTAATACTTTATCAAAAATACTTGGTGATGCAAAGGACACGCAGTCTTTCCTCCCATCTGTCAATGACTTTCCCAAACACATTGAAGTCTAGGGCCCTAGTATTGGAACTTTTACCAGGAATTGGAGAAGTGCTCCAAAGTGCCATGCCTCTCCCTGTGCATCTTAGAAGAACAACACGGGTTAGGTCTACTGAAAAAAGTGTGGATTAGAGACTCGAGTTTTAGCTTTGTCCACAAAAAGGAGTGGCGGGTTTACACGATGAAATGCAAAACCCACTGGCGGTGAAGAGAGTCTAAATCCAAAAGGACTCTATGGCTTGTAAAGCTATGGGGAATCCATGACCTTTTCATGGATTAAGTTTTACTCCAGTAAAAACTTTTAAAGTTTGTGCACACTAAACTTTATGCACTGAAAATAGACTTCAGCTCATAATGACCTAAGGCACACTTTATATACTGAAGTCCAAGTTTACTATACATAAAACTTTATAGTTTAAGTCTATTTATACTCTTAGCATACTTTGCAATTCATTTTTTTTAAAAAGGATATCTCCAATGAAAAAGCATTAACGTATAAAGTTACTAAGTCATGATACCAAGAGCATTTCAGTTAACAAAATATAGATGTCAAGATACAGAAATGATCACTGTATAATCTCTCTAAGTTACCTTCATTCTCAAGAAAATTTACACTTCTGAATATTTACATTAGACATTTCCATGACCTTAACTCTGGCCGTTTTCGTCTGTGGTCTTTTTTTGGTGACTACTGTACATTTGAATAAATTGCCTAACAAATATACTATCATTTAGGATGCCAGTTTTCTAAAGCATAGTGTGTTAAGATAGTATATACTGGGAGTAAAACTTAGCCCTTTATATGGAAAAAGATACAGCATTTATAAACAGAGACATCTCTCACACCAAAACATATTCCATGTCCAACTAGAAGTTCCCAGAAGTTAACTCACTCAAAGAAAACTTTTCATAGAGGAGGTGCTTCTAGGGGAATTACCAGTCAAACTCTCCAAGCCAAAACATCAATGAGTGTTTCCTGTCTGAGCATAACAGCTTCAGTCCATAAATTACAGCATTATATGCTCAGAACTAGGTCCATCTGCCATATACAACTCCATTGTTAACCCATGACCTGAGCTCAGGTGATTATGTATATAATCACATATATTTTGGAAAAAGTTAAGATGCTTGTTTAATTAGTGCAAATTAAACTAAAGCTACGATGCAAGTAGGAATAATAAAAACACAAATATTTTTTAAAAATGGACCTTGCAGTGAGTCTGAAGCCTAGTATTCAGCTTGAGGTCTAGTAGTAATAGTTGACATAAAGCCACATTAGGCCCAATATTGGGTCAGAAGATTTGCCTATATAGAATATATAGTCTATCTATCATAGGATTATAGTCCAACCCCCTGCTCAAAGAAAGACCAACCCCAATTAAATCATCCCAGTCAGGGCTTTGTCAAGCCTGACCTTAAAAACTTCTAAGGAAGGAGATTCCACCACCTCCCTAGTATCAGAGGGGTAGCCGTGTTAGTCTGGATTTGCAAAAGCGACAAAGAGTCTTGTAGCACCTTATAGACTAACAGATTTTAGGGATCATGAGCTTTCGTGGGCTAAGACCCACTTCATCAGATGAATGTTGTGGAAATCTCCAGAGGCCGGTATAAATAGTAGGCAAGAAAGCAAGGTAAATTCAATCGGGGGGGTGTGTGTGTGAAGCCCGCTTCCAGCAGGTGATCTGGAGGTGTGAACACCCAGAGAAGAGAAACTGCTTTTGTAATTGGCGAGCCATTCACAGTCAATATTGAGTCCAGACCTGATGGTGTCGGATTTGCAGATGAACTGAAGCTCAGCAATTTCTCTTTGAAAAAAAAACTTCAAGTTTTTTAGCTGAAGCATGGCTGGTTTGAGGTCTGCGATTGTATGTCCAGGCAGGATGAAGTGTTTTCCTACAGGCTTTTGTATGTTGCCATTCCTAATATCTGATTTGTGTCCATTTATCCTTTTACATAGGGATTGTCCAGTTTGGCCGATGTACATAGCAGAGGGGCATTGCTGGCACATGATGGCATATATTATATTGGTAGAAGTGCAGGTGAATGAACCAGTGATGGTGTGGCTGATCCGGTTAGGTCCTGTGATGGTGTTGCTGGTGCAGATATATGGGCAGAGTTGGCATCGAGGTTTGTTGCATGGATTGGTTCCTGAGTTAGAGTTGCCATGGTTCAGTGTGTGGTTGCTGGTGAGAATCTGCTTGAGGTTGGCAGGTTGTCTGTGGGCGAGGACTGGCCTGCCTCCCAAGGCCTGTGAAAGTGAGGGATCGTTGTCCAGGACGGGTTGTAGATCACTGATGATGTGTTGGAGAGGTTTTAATTGAGGACTGTAGGTGATGGCCAGTGGTGGTCTGTTGGTTTCTTTCTTGGGTTTGTCTTGCAGCAGAAGGCTTCTGGGTATACGTCTGGCTCTGTTTATCTGTTTCCTTACCTCCTCATGCGGGTACTGCAGTTTTAAAAATGCTTGGTGAAGATCTTGTAGGCATTGGTCTCTGTCTGAGGGGTTGGAGCAAATGTGGTTGTACCTCAGTGCTTGGCCGTAGACAATGGAGCGTGTAGTGTGTCCAGGATGGAAACTGGAGTCATGAAGGTAGGCAAAGCGGTCGGTAGGTTTTCGGTATAGGATGATGTTTATGTGACCGTTACTTATTTGTACTGTGGTGTCCAGGAAGTGGACCTCTGGTGTAGACTGGTCCAGGCTGAGGTTGATGGTAAGGTGGAAGCTGTTGAAATCGTGGTGGAATTCTTCCAGAGTTTCTTTCCCATGGGTCCAGATGATGAAGATGTCATTAATGTAGCATAGGTGGAGAAGGGGCGTGAGTGGGCGAGACCTGAGGAAGCGTTGTTCCAGGTCAGTCATAAATATGTTGGCATATTGTGGGGCCATGCGGGTGCCCATAGCGGTGCCACTGGTCTGGAGGTATACATTGTCACCAAATTTGAAACAACTGTGCGAGAGGATAAAGTCACAAAGCTCAGCAACCAGTTGTGCTGTGGCATCATCAGGAATACTGTTCCTGACAGCTTGTATTCCATCTTTGTGTGGGATGTTTGTGTAAAGTGCCTGTACATCCATGGTGGTTAGGATGGTGTTTTCTGGAAGATCACCAATGTATTGTAGTTTTCTCAGGAAGTCGGTGGTGTCACGGAGATAGCTGGGAGTGCTGGTGGCGTATGGTCTGGGTAGAGAGTCCACATACCCAGATAGTCCTCAGTGAGAGTGCCGATGCCCGAGATGATGGGGCGTCCAGGATTTCCAGGTTTGTGGATCTTGGGTAGTAGATAGAAAAACCCGGGTCGGGGCTCTAAGGGTCTGTTGATTTATTCCTGTGCTTGTGTAGGGAGTGTCCTAAGCAGATGGCGCAGTTTCTTAGCGTATTCCTCAGTGGGATCTGAGGAAAGCGGCCCGTAGAATTTGGTATTGGAGAGTTGTCTGGCAGCCTCCTTTTGGTAGTCAGACCTGCTCATGATGACAACAGCGCCTCCTTTATCAGCCTCTTTGATTGTAAAGTCAGGGTTGTTTCTAAGGCTGTGAATGCCATTGCGTTCTGCACGACTGAGGTTATGGGGTAAGCGATAAGCCTATAGGAGAACACTTCAACCTGCCTGGACATACAATAGCAGACCACAGAACAGCCATCCTTCAGCAAAAAAACTTCAAGAACAGACTTCAAAGAGAAACTGCTGGGCTCCAGTTCATCTGCAAATTCAACACCATCAGGACTGGACTCGATATTGACTGTGAATGACTCACCAATTACAAAAGCAGTTTCTCCTCTCTGGGTGTTCACACCTCCAGATCATCGGCTGGAAGTGGGTCCCCCCCCCCGATTGAATTTACCTTGCTTTCTTGCCTGCTATTTATACCTGCCGCTGGAGATTTCCACAACATTCATCTGATGAAGTGGGTCTTAGCCCACGAAAGCTCATGATCCCTAAAAATCTGTCTATAAGGTACCACCTCCCTCGGGAACCCATTCCAGTGCTTCACCACCCTCTTAGTGAAAAAGTTTTTCCTAATATCCAACCTAAACCTCCCCCACTGCAACTTGAGACTGTTACTCCTTGTTCTGTCATCTGGTACCACTGAGAACAGTCTAGATCCATCCTCTTTGGAACCCCTTTTCAAGTAGCTGAAAGCAGCTATCAAATCCCCCCTCAATCTTCTCTTCTGCAGACTAAATCCCAGTTCCCTCAGCCTCTCATAAGTCATGTGCTCCAGGCCCCTAATCATTTTTGTTGTCCTCCTCTGGACTCTTTCCAATTTTTCCACATCCTTCTTGTAGTGTGGGCCCCAAAACTGGATACAGTACTCCAAATGAGGCCTCACCGATGTTGAATAGAGGGGAATGATCACGTCCCTCGATCTGCTAGCAATGCCCCTACTTATACAGCCCAAAATGCTGTTTGCCTTCTTGGCAACAAGGGCACACTGTTGACTCGTGTCCAGCTTCTCGTCCACTGTAACCCCTAGTTCTTTTCTGGAGAACTGCTGCCTAGTCACTCGGTCCCTAGTCTGTAGCAGTGCATGGATTCTTCCATCCTAAGTGCAGGACTCTGCACTTGTTCTTGTTCATCAAGTTTCTTTTGGCCCAATCCTCTAATTTGTCTAGGTCCCTCTGTATCCTATCCCTACCCTCCAACATAGCTTTCACTCCTCCCACTTTATTTAATTGGACTTCTCTAACCGCATTGCACAGAGAACCTTCTACAAGCACAAACGCTTACGACAATTGCCAGAACCCCAAAAATGATTAGCAGGAATGGACAAGAAGCCAAGACTCAATTAAACATGGTCTCAGAAATACACATGCACTAGGAATAGGTGCATATTAAGGGAATTAAACTTGACGCTCAGCAGGACCCCGGGAGGGCAGGATGATGAAAACCTTAACACAATCTCATTTTAAGGGAAATCCACAGCCCTACTGATTCCTGAGTATACATGATGCGGATTCAGCTATTAGTTTTTCCTTGTTTCCTAGTTTTGTGATTTTGTTTATATTAAACATTGTACAAATAAAACTCAAAGTCTCTATGTATGTCTCCCCAGTCATCATCTTAATTAATCTCTAAATAGTCACCAAAGAAGAAACCCGTTATTAGTGCCTAGTACATCTTGCACCCAAAATTAATCATAAGGCTATACCTGCCTACTTCAAATCAGCCCGACTTTCATTCACATCCATTTGCACACAGCAAGAAAGCACTGTCCTCCATCCACTTCTGGAATTGGATTTGCCTTTTCCTTCTGTCCTTACCTGACCAGGTCTCCATGGAGCTGCAAATAGAGGTTCTTCCTATCCTCTCCGTCATAGATCTCCGATGCCAGGGTATCCACTGTACAAAGGACCAACTGCAGGTCAGAAGAGGTTGCAGTGTCTGCTCCATAAATGTATACACAGCCTTGCCCAACATCCTCTTTCAGCCAGTCTCTCACACGGGAGCCAAACCAACTCCTTCTGTTCATGCAGTTTCTGCTCTCATTGCGCTTCATGTTCCTCTAAAGGACATCAAAAGTAGACAGTTAGCTGCTGGCACTAAGACTGAAATCCAGTAAACTGCCCACTGCTTTCCTTCTCCAATACCTTCAATGACCAGCCAGGTGTAATTTCCACTCTTCACCCTCCTCTCCTTCTGCTTCCTCAAATTACCCTGTAGCAGCATGATCACCCCACTCTGGCCTTGAAGGGGTTAAACGCAATCCCTGACAGGGCTGTGGCTGCAGGGAAGCAGCAAACTTAGGCTGATTGGAGTAGCAGCCACAGCTGTGGCCAGCCCAGTCAGGGCCCTTATAAGAGGGCTGTGGGCCAGAAGCTAGAGCAGTCTCCCTCTAGCTCTGGAGGGAGATACTGAGGGTGGAGCAGTGCTGGGGAAGGGGCAGGCTGAGCTTGGGAGCTCAGGCCTGGCAACCTCCCAGGCTGTGCCCTGATAAGAAAACCTGAAAAGGTCCTGGGCTGCATGGAAAGGCAGCAGGTCCAAAACCCCCTTGCCCATGATGACTGACTTTTACACTGCAGTCTGCCCCAGGGGGCAGGGGCTTGATGATGATTGGGAGTAGCCCTAGATGTTGCAAAGTGGGGAAAGAGGGTTTTGCGTTCCCCAGGGAGGGGAGACCCAGAGAGAGTGTATGGGTATTGCCAGGGGGCAGCACCCCAGGTGAAAAGGCTCCGAGTTTCGGGAGGGACATGGATTTCTGCATGAATTTCTGCAGCGGCATATTCGGCAGTCTCCTGGGTGAGATCAGCGGCAACACCGGAGCCTTGCGCACCCCACTTTGAAGACCACTGGCATAGAGAACATGGACTGTAATCAAGGCATAGCAGCTATAGAAATGCTGTGTCATGAAACTTCTTGGTGTATGAATACAACAGCTTGATAAAAGCCGACATTTCAGTGAGTTGTTATGCCATGTGCCTAGAAGCACCATTACAATTAAGGTTACTGTAAGCGTGCAGCGACTCACCCTGTGGCATGTCCCGCTGGTCATCTAGGGAATTAGCTCACTCCGGCATCCGGAGCGCCCTCTGCAGCCTGTAGTCCCGCTTGCACTGGCCCTGTGTTCCTCCCTGGACCCCAGTGCCCTCTTCCCTGGGGTGCTGCACCCTGGCAGTACCCCCACAGTCTAGCTCTGGGTCCCCCCTCCCTGGGGAACCCTCACCCACTATTCCCACCTTGCCTCAGTCTAGGCAACTGCCAGTCACCACTTGCCCTGTTCACTGGGGCAGACTACAGTATAATTGTCAATCATCACCAGCAAGGAGGGTAGGCCTGCTGCCTCTACAACCACCCATGGGCTGCCCCCTGGAACCTCTTGTTGGGCCATCTCCTAGGCCCTGCAGCCTGGGGGTTTCCAGGCCAGAGTTCCGCCAGCTCCTCTTGCCTACCGCCAGCCCTGCTCTACTTCGGGAACCTTAAGCTTCCCTGCAGTCAGGCCTGCCTCCCCCTCTCTCAGGGCCCTTGCCTCTCAATCCTTTTATAAGGGCCTGCTGGTCTGTTTGGGGTGTGGCCACCCAGCTGAGCCTGCTTTCTAATCAGCCTGGGCTTTGCACTTGCAGCCCCAGCCTTCTCCCAGGGCTGACTTTAACCCTTTCTGGCTGGGCGCGGGTAGCTACCCCGCTACAGTTACACTAGGACTTTCACTACAACCCTCCTGCTTTCACAAGCTCAAAAATTCTCTTTTGGAGCTGTAAACTTTCCTGTCTTGGTTATAACCCAGACAGCAATTTATTTGTATTTATTTTCAAGTAGTCTAAGCACAATCTTTCTTGCAGTTTTCAGTGGTGCACAGTGTGATCAACTTAAATATTAGTAAGAAAACCCAAACTTCTGCATTCCCTAACAACAGAACCTTTCTGATTTATAGGCAGTGTTACCACCCCTGCACATTATTAAGGTTGCCTCACATTTCCCATATTATATTTTCAATTGCCTATATCTTTGCCAAATTTTAACCATTTTGGCTCTAATTTTCCAAGCCAGGTGTCTGTTTCAAGCTCAACTTCTTTTTAGAAAATTTCAGGCGAAACAGTTTCTGAGAATAAGGCTAGTGAAAAATATCTGACACTGTATAGCAATTCTTATGTTCTGCCCATGTTAAAAAATTCTTTGAAAAGTTCTGGTGCCCCATGCTTCAGAGCAGGGACATGAAAAGGCGAGGGGGGCTGGCTGACTGGCCTGTGTGTCAGGAATATGCCTTTTAACATTCCCATTAAAATTTTCCCAAATTAGGCCAAATTATAAGCTTTGAGGAGGGGAGGGAAGAATCACAGTTTACACACTCAGTGGAGGCTTCTTTGATTTTAGTAACTAAAAATCTCTGAAGATTCTGTCCTTACTGACCATGTTTGAGACTACAAATGCTCCAGCAGCACAGAGCAACTAAGCATGCGTCAGCTTCTCCACGTGACTGAACTGCACATGCACCATCCCCACAGAGAATGCTCCAGCCCAGAAATACAGGCACAAAGCAAAACTTTCCCCTGCAATGGCAGTTACCAGCTGTTTCAGGTTGCGGTGGGACCACCAGATATTAGGACTGAAAGCAGAGAGCCTGTCTCTTCCATGCTGTCAATGACCTCCCAGAAGGCATTTAGGTAGCATGGAGGAAGAAGCTGTTTGATACAAATGCACAGGGGACAAAAGCTGAACTGGGGGGAGGGAAAGGAATAAATTAGGACAAAATGTCTGGTGAAACTGGCACCGGGGGAGGGGTAGGGAACGACACAGATTGACTGGGAGCAGGGGGAGTAGAGGCTGGAACTGATTGGACGGGTAGGGTGAGATTGAGAGCCGGTGTGGTACACAATAGGGTGAGGGGAAAGGAAGAACTTGGGAAAGCTCTAGGATCAGACAAGCAAGTGAGGAGACTGGGGCTGGATGGACAATGAGATGGACTAGAAACCAGTGGTGGGAAATCGGGGTAGGTGGCTGGAGAGGAGGCAGATCTGACCAGGAGCAGAGGCGCAGGGCATGGACTGAGTGTGCCTCAACAAGAGACAGAGAGGGGAGAGACTGGAACTAAGCGTGGAGAGAAATGGGGAGACTGGGACTCAGAGAGTGAGACTAGGACTTGGACAAAAAGTCGGAGCAGATCAGACTGGGACGAGGAGCCTGAGGTAGGGAAGAGACAGGACAGGGACAGAACTAAAGGGGTCAAACTTGGGGGAAAAGGGAAGAAGTCTCTGTACCCACCACAGCACATTTCCCTCCATAGCCTGGAATGAAACCCAAGACACCCAAGTCACATCATTCCCCTGCTGTCAGCAAATATCTGTTGACACTGACTCAGAGTGTTGGCTTGACAACACTGGCACTTTACAACGCAATAAAGCCGCCAGGAGCGCTCTATCTTGCTACCCATCCACACTGGCAAGGCACTTAGAGCGCTCAGACTCCGCGGCTGGAGCGCTTCTGGTACTCCACTTCCCCAAGAGTAATAACGTTTGCTGTGCTCTCGCTGGAGCGCCGCAGCGCCAGTGTGGATACCCAATGCACTCCGATTGGCCTCTGGAAGCGTCCCATAATGCCTGTTCTAGCCACTCTGGTCATCACTTTTGAACTCTGCTGCCCTGTCCTCAAGTGACCAACCGTCAGAGCCGCCCTTTAAATTCCTTGGGAATTTTGAAAATCCCCTTCCTGTTTACTGGACCTCATCAGTGTTTGCGGGGAGGAAGCTGTGCAGTCCCAGCTGCGTTCCAGCCATAGGAATTACGATACCTTCGGGCAGATACCAAGGGCCATGATGGAAAGGGGCCATGACCATGACAAGTTGCAGTGTCGGGTTAAAGTAAAGGAGCTGTGGAATGTGTACCACAAAGCCCGCAAGGCAAACGGCCACTCCAGTGCTGCCCCCACGACCTGCAAATTCTACAAAGAGATGGACGCAATACTTTGGGGGCAATCCCACCTCCACTCCAATGACCACCATGGACACTTCCACGCCCAGCATAGCAAGGGGGGAAGAGGAGGAGGAAAGCGCAACCGAGGGTGCTGAGGAATCCCAGGAATAATCCCTTGAGGCATGCAGCCAGGAGCTCTTCTCGACCCAGGACAACAGAGAAGGTTCCTGATAAGCGGCTTTTTTTTCAGGAAGGAAGTTTTTTGGAGTAGACTCTTTGGGTGAGGATGGTAAGGGCTGCATGCACACCTAGATGCAGAATAGCGCATTGATGTGGTTATCACATCGAAGTAATCAGCATCAGTGATCTCTTCAAAAGTCTCAGCCAGAACTTGGGTAATGCGCCTGTGCAGGTTTATTGGGAGAGCAAGCATGGTTCTTGTCCCAGTCAGGCTAACGTGTCCACGCCACTCTGCCACGAGGGGTCGGAGGACCATTGCTGGACACAGGCAAGCTGCATATGGGCTAGGGCGGAAGCCACATTGTAATAGAAGACCCTCCCTTGCTTCTCCAGTCATCCTCAGCAGCAAGGTATCTCCCAGGACAAACTCCTGTGGAGAATGTTGGGACAGTGTTCAGTGTATGTGCCCCTTGCAGCTGTTTGCTCTCCCCAAGGTACAGAAACCCAGAAGACAGTACAGCCATGAAACAATCAGTCCCCCTGGACCCTGTGCTTACTCACCATTTCTGGGGCTCCTGTGGGTTCTATGCGCTCGCTTTGGGACAGTAAAGTATGGTTTCGTATGGACTGTGATTGCCTTCTGTTAAGTGTTGCATTTTGCCCATATAGGTTCAACCGTGAGATCTCAGCTGTCAGTCTTATCACCGGCCGACAGACTGAGAAGACTCAGGCAGAGGCCGCGTAAAAGCAAAGATGACATGCTGCACCAAGTGATGCAGCAGTCCGTGGAAGAGAATCGAAAGGCACTGAAGTGGATGGAGAGTGAAAGGAGGATCCACCAGAAGAATGAGGATCGCCAGCAGCAAAACATAGTGCTCTGGCAGCAAAGCACGGAATGGCTAATTAGCATAATAGAGCGCCAAGCGGACTCTATCCAGGCGCTTGTCGCCATGCAGGCAGAGCACTACTGCACCAGCCCCTTCCTGCAGCCCTTGTCCCAAGACTCTTTCCCTTGTATCCCCATGTCTCCTCCAACCCACTTTCCCCAACATCCGGGTTCTTACCACCCTCAGCTGCCTCCTACCCGTAGATTCACCACCCACCCCCGAAAACTACAACCTTTATCCACTGCACTCAATCCCCCTAAACATGCCTTACAGCCATCCTGAAGGGCAGCACTCATTGGACAGCACTCTAGACAGAATTACAGAGTATGAAATCAGGACATTCAGCTCTATGAGTGAACCGGTCTCCACCCCACCCCCTTGCCCTTTTGGTATTGTCTGTGTTACTTGGAAAAAAACCAAATAAATGAATTTTCTTTTCAATAAATGGAATTGTTTACTTTGAAAACATACTTTATTAGTGCATAGAGCAAAACATATCTTAGCCCAGGAAAGTAACAAGCACTGCAAGTCACTGTAAAAAACACAGCCACTGCACTTAACTTCCATGCAGAGCACCAGACATTACCGGTGGCTTTCAGCCTCAAACTGATCCCTCAACGCATCCCTAATCCTTGTAGGCCCACACTGGGCCCCTCTAATAGCCCTGCTCTCTGGCTGTGCAAATTCAGCCTCCAGGTGTTGAACCTCCAAGGCCCATGCCTGAGTGAGACTTTCACCCTACCCCTTCACAGATATTAAGGAGGATACAGCACGCAGATATAACCGCAGAGATGCTGTCTTCAGCCAAGTCCAGCTTCCCATAGAGTGCCAGCGGCCCTTCAAATGTCCAAAAGCACACTCCACATTCATTCGGCACCAGCTCAGCGGGTTGTTGAACCATTCCTGGCTGCTGTCCAGGCTCCCCGTGTAGGGTTCCATGAGCCATGGCATTAAAGGGTAAGCGGGGTCTCCAAGGATCACAATAGGCATTTCGACTTCCCCTACTGTGACCCTCTGGTCTGAAAAAAAAAAGTCCTGGCTTGCAGCTTCTTGAACAGGCCTGTGTTCCAAAAGATGCGCACGTCATGCACCCTTCCGGGACAGCCTGTGCTAATGTCAATGAAACACCAACGGTGATCCACAAGCGCCTGGAGAACCATGGAGAAATGCCCCTTTCGGTTAACGTACTCTCCTGCTAGGTGGTCTGGCGCCTGAATAGGAATGCATGTCCCATCTATCGTCCCTCCACAGTTAGAGAAACCCATTTGTTCAAAGCCAGCCACAATGTCATGAACGTTACCTGGAGTCACAGTTCTTCTGAGCAGGATGTGATTAATGGCCCTGCAAACTTGCATCAACACAATTCCAATGGTCGACTTTCCCACTCCAAACTGGTTAGCAACCGACCAGTAATGTCTGGAGTTGCCAGCTTCCAGATTGCAATAGCCACCTGCTTCTCCACCAGCAGGGCAGCTCTCAATCTCATGTCCTTCTGCCACAGGGTGGGGGTGAGTTCTGCACACAGTCCCATAAAAATTGCTTCTCTCATCCAAAAGTTCTGCAGTCACTGCTCGTCATCCCAGACTTGCAGGACGATGTGATCCCTCCACTCACTGCTTGTTTCCTGAGCCCAAAAGCAGCATTCCAAAGTAGAGAGCATGTCCATGAATGAGACAAGCAATTTTGCATTGTATGCGTTATGCAACACGGTATGATCATCAGACTCCTCAGTGTCACTTTGGATCTTAAGGAGTAACTTGACTGCCAAATGAGACAGGCTGGCAAGACTCGTCAGCATGCTCCTCAGCACTTCGAGCTCCATCCCCACAGACCGAAAGGGAAGACAGAGCACGCCACACAGAAACCATTGAAAGATGGCGCCAAATGTGGACAGAAACACAGGGATTGCTGGGATGCAAAGCAATGCATCACAGGGCACTGGAACAGGATTCAGAATGCCCTGCATCCCACCCCCATTCCCACAAGCCACAGAAAGAGGTGCTCTGTGGGATAGCTACCCATAATGCACCACTCCCAATGCTGCTTCAAGTGCTGCGAATGTGGTCATGCCAGTGCACTTGCAGCTGTCAGTGTGGACAGACTGGAGTGCTTTCCCTGGTGCGCTCTCCAAAGGCTGGTTTAACCCAAAGCGCTCTACAGCTGCAAGTGTTGCCAAGCCCTATGCGTCTCATCCCCCATCCAGCGCTGGTCCACACAGAGGATGCCAACCTATTATTATTGATTACTCTGTTATCTCAACTAGCAGAAGTCCTTGTGGTGGATCTAAAGGTTTCAACCCTGATGACCCATGTGTCAATGTGATGTCACGTGATGGAATTGGTCTTTTTCGGTTTGTTTTTTTAAAAGTTAGGAAATTACGCACACACACACAATGTTAAACAAACGTAAGTAAGGGTTGCAAAGTTAAGCACTCAGAAGTTAGGAAATGACAGAATGAAGGAGGCCTGTGCAGCCCTAGTTTGGCTCCCTTGGGCACATGTGTTATGACGCTATCTTCAGTTACATGATACTATTCATTTCCACAGGACTCCAGCCTCGCTCAGGGCACAAGACAGATACAACTCAATTAATAGGCAGTTATTAAATATTTTGTTTTCTCACCTTTTTGTGTGTGGCTCCATGCCTTGTTTACTGCACACTATTTAAATCCTGGTCTGAAGACAGAATTATTAATTTCCTTCTGGGCTTTCTATGGAACTCATCCCAATAGTATTTAAATGCTTCACAAACAATTAATTTATTTCACAACATCCCTATGAGAAGAGGGGATAATAATATCCCCATCTTATGGATGGGGAAATAACACACAGAGATCAAGGTCAAAAGTGTCTACTGATTTTGGGTGCCCAATTTTAGATACCTCGGACCTGATTTTGAGTACTTAGCATGATATGTTCACAGTACACCTCTCACTGACTTCAGTTGCTGCTGTGAGTGCTCAGCACCTCTGCAAGTCAGACCCTGGCATCTCAAGTCAGGCATTCAGAAAATGAGGAACTAATATTAGCGGTCATCTGTGAAAAGTTTGATTTAAGTGAGTTGCCCAAAATCACACTGTGACTCTGTGGCCCACAACCCGCTTGGGATGTTTGTTGAAGGCTCCTTCACAGAGTCATGAACATGGGCCTGTACCTGGAGCAGTTCAGGAATTTCCCCAACACCTGTCCTTCCTACGGTGAGGGGGAAATCCTAACATACATCTACATAGAGCATGTCAGATTGCAGTCCCTCTTCCAGCCATCCAGAACCTCTTACTTAGGTTCTGGCTATACTTCCCCCTCTTCCTGGCACACCCCATCTATGGTCCCACAAAGTTGTGAGACTTTACAGAATATCAGGGTTGGATGGGACCTCAGGAGGTCATCTAGTTCTACTCCCTGCTCAAAGCAGGACCGACCCACAAATGAGTCATCCCAGCCAGGGCTTTGTCAAGCCTGACCTTAAAAACCTCTAAGGAAGGAGATTCTACCACCTCCCTAGTAACCCATTCCAGTGCTTCACCACCCTCCTAGGGAAAAAGTTTTTCTTAAGATCCAACCTAAACCGCCCCAAGTGCAACTTGAGACCATTCCTCCTTGTTCTGTCATCTGGTACCACTGAGAACAGTCCAGATCCATCCTCTTTGGAACCCCCTTTCAGGTAGCTGAAAGAAGCTACCAAATCCCCCCCTCATTCTTCTCTTCTACAGACTAAATCCCAGTTCCCTCAGCCTCTCCACATAAGTCATGTGCTCCAGTTCCCTAATCATTTTTGTTGCCCTCTGCTGGACTCTTTCCAATTTGTCCACATCCTTCTTGTAGTGTGGGGCCCAAAACTGGACACAGTACTCCAGATGAGGCCTCGCCAATGTCAAATAGAGGGGAACAATCACATCACTTGATCTGCTGGCAGTGCCCCTACTTATACAACCCAAATGCCGTCAGCCTTCTTGGCAATGTTAATAAAATGATTGTTAGGAAAATGTAACTTAGAATGTTGTAGTATGATTTTAAAATAACCTTAGATTTATAATCTCACTCCCTGTATATGTACTATTGACCCCTAGTTTAACATGCATTTTAAACTTGCATTCACCCTGTCACAGATGTGCAGGCATCATAGTGTCTGAGTACCCCTAAGTGTTTTGAACCTCCTGTTTACCAGACATGTAAATGAAATAGATTAAGACCAACAATGGATGTAATAGCCATTAAGTGTTCCCACCTGTGTAAGTGGATTGAAAGTCCCCCTCCCTTATCAACACAGGGGTATAAAATATCCTCACACATGTATTGAGGTGAGCCAGTTGTTTGGGTGATAACCCCTTCTGACTCCTTATTGCTTGCAATAAATCTTGTTTTTCCAGAAGTCTACTGAGTTATGCCTGTCCTTTGAGGTGTATTGGACTGAACTCCAAAGGAAATAAGCAGTTTTTGCAACAGCAACAAGGGCATATTATTGACTCATGTCAACCTTCTCCTGGCACTGGCCAAGATGACCATCCACCATTCCAGGAGGAAGAATCTAGATCGGCATGATTGCTCTGTGACTTAGGGCCTACTTCTGTTCCCTTGTCCATTCTCACCTCCAGCCAAAGTTCCACCTTAGATGCCTTTGAGGAACAGTGGGCAATGCCTGCAACTCTCTGCTCGGTGTGCCCCTCTGGATCCCTTGTTATTTGACCTCACTCCCATCCCTATTGTTTTCACTTTTTGTCCCCAGAAATCACTAGTAGTCTGGGTTCAGTGGTTCTACCCCTTTAGCTGAGAGGGCAGGCCTTTAGTTTTGGGTAATCCTATTCCTGCCCTTCCTGGTACTACTAATAGTACAAGAATCAGAGGATCAGAGGGGTAGCCGTGTTAGTCTGGAATTGCAGAAGTAACAAAGAGTCCTGTGGTACCTTAAAGACTAACTAAAGTATTAGAGCATAAGCTTTCGTGGGCTAATACCCACTTCGTAGGATGCATGCAGTGGAAGACTCCAGTTCAGTTGCTAGAGGAATACCTCACCCTCCCTGATTAGAGATAACAAGCTGGTTCAGCCTCATTGGACTAACCCTGTTATCTCCAACCTGGTTCTTGCCTACCTATTTATCCCTGTCCCTGGATACTTCCCCTGCATGCATCCGACGAAGTGGGTATTAGCCCACGAAAGCTTATTCTCTAATACTTTAGTTAGTCTTTAAGGTGCCACAGGACTCTTTGTCACTTCTACTAATAGTACAGTGACTCTCTCTGTACAGAGAATTAGAATCCAGTTCTCCAGGGAAACACTCACTTTTCTTAACCACCAAACCATCATCTCTCCTCTTGCAATTCCTTGCCTCATTCATTACACATCTTCCAACTTCTACAATAAACAAGGCAGGGTCCTTTAGATAACAGACGACTGTAACCCCATAGTCATCCCCTGAGCAGGTGCATCCTGTGCCCTAAAAGATGTGGAGAGTGGTGTAAAATATATATATATATTATATATATAGTATGTGATCATTGTGACCGAATGCCCCCCTACAGTCACACCCTACACACTACTGTAATAATCTTTGTACAAAATATGCCTTGTGAGATATCATTTGAAAACTGATAATATATTGATCAATATTTTTGTGTAATGCATGTGTATTAAGAGTTTTGAACATAAGCTGAAATTGTGACTGAAATGTATTTACCAGACAAGTCTGGGGAGAGAGTAAGCCTGTTTCTCAATCACAAAGGACACACTAATGCCTCTAGCCAGGTGTGAGCAAAGTTGATTGCCAATCACTGTTGAAATGGCCATTCTTTGGCAACAGAGGAAGGCAGGAACAAATCAATCTGCATTTTAACAAGCAACAACATGGAACCTCTTTCACTCTCTATCCTCACAGTGGGAAGGCACTTTACCTAGGGGTAACCCTCAGGCAAATGCATTTCAAAGGTTGACTGGACTATAAAAGTGAAGGACAAAATAAATAAATAAATAAATAAAAACACATCAGGTATTCTCTTTCTATTGCTATCTCTTTCACTTAAGACAACAGCCTTTGGACTTTGGGAGGAGCTCTGACCTGAGAATTTGGTCAGCCCTGTTGCTAAGAACATGTGGTAAGGATTTTACCTTGAACCAAGCCTCGTTTGTTAAGTTTCAGCTACTAGAAAGCATTTCATCTTTCTCTTGTAACCATTTCTGACTTTAATACCTTATACCTGTACTCACATAAAATCTACCACTTTGTAATTAAATTTGTTTTATTCTTTAATCAAAACTAATCCAGTGTTGTGTTTACACTGAATTGTTTGGTAATGCCAATTAAAGTACCAAACTGTTGTATATTGACCCCTTACAGAGGCAACAGACCTCTAATATCTGAACTCTCCCAGAGAGAGCTGGACAGTACGGAACACACCTTTTGGGGAAAATCCAGAACCGAGAGTGTGTTGGGGTCACCCTGTAAGTGGAAGCCAGAGTGTAACTGGAATGCTGCTGGCAAGCTTGCAACTATACAGAGACACTCAGGCCTGCATGCTGTTTGTAAGTGGTCCATCTTGGAAACTACAGCAGCAAAGCACTGTGAGACACCCCCACCCACCAAGACTAATGGGGGGTGGTCACACAACACTTCACTAATCTGGACTGTACCCCAGAATGTGATAATCATGTAATTAAAGTCTTTATCATAATAATATGCTCACAAGGAGGCAAAATGAAGCCTGTACAGGCAATTTTAAATCTGACATTTCTAAACTTGTGAGTGCTGGACTTTGTTATCTTAAGCATTATTCTTTTAGCTCAACTTTCTGTGTATAGTTTAAGTAAATTAAAGAGGCTGTTAGACCTTAGTGGTCCAACCACCACCTAAACCATCTTTTCCTAAGCCACAGGCATCACTATGGGTATCTAATGAGGACATATGAAAGACAAAACAAGTTACAGTAAAAATTACATCCCATTCATTCAGCACCAAGCCAGAACTGACCCAGCTGCGACACCAAAGAGGATAATTTGGAGGGCAGCACAGCAGGCACTGAGGAGTCCTGTTATTGCCTATTTGTATGCAACTCCTCGGAGGAAGAGGTGCTGGATCTCAAGTACCAGTAGGAGTAAAGCAAGCTATTCTGCTAGCTTTGCAAATAAACGTCCATTCCCAACACAGATTCCTGTGTGAAGCAAGCTGGAAGTGTTATTAGGAACACAGGTAAGGGAACTATTTTTAAAGTACTTTTAACAAGCTAGTGACTCACTCAAGGTCACATGAGAAGCCTGTGCTAGAACTGAGGAGAGAACACAGGAGTCTTGGCTCTTAAGAACCCCTTCTTCCAAATCTTGTTCTCTCACCACTCTCTGTTTTCACTATTTAAGCGTGTCTATTTCTCATTGCTGTGTCAAGTGTTCAACTCTTAGGACAGCATCATATCAACCCAAGCCAATGTCTCATTTCCTGACACTAAAGCTTTTGCTGATGCCTCCCTAGTTGTCAACCCTGCAATTTGCCACCCCTTGCTGCGCTCTAACTCAGACTTAACTCAGACTAATCTTCTTGCGGCAAGGACCATTTTATTTTTGCTAAAGTGCCAGGCTCACCAGTGATGCTATTAGAATAAATACAGAACCAGACAACACCAAAGAGAGGGAGTAAGAGAAAAGTATTCTTTCGGGGAGAGGATTTGTATATCCCTCCGGGGACGGTGAAGGTCATGATTATAGTTAAGTCCTGTCCATACTGTGGTAATCACCATGAGCTTTAGACCAGGGGTCTTCAAACTTTTTCCTCAGCAGCCCCTTCTCGCTCTGGGGTACGTCCACCAAAATGCTGCGGCGGAAAGCGAAAGTTTCCACATTCTGCGGTGGCATTTCGGCGGTACTAAAATAGCCTGCCCGAGAGTTCAGCGATGGCGCTGAGGTCTTGTGCATCCCCAGGGGTGGTCTCGCACACCTCCTGTGGTTTGCACACCTCAGTTTGAGGACCACTGCTTTAGACCACAGTATAATTAGGGAATCAGTATAACCAACATATTGATTCATTAGAGGTCTGTTGGGATTCCCTCTTAGGGAAGAAATTCACATACTCCATACTCCACTCCTTGGGCATTTCATAGAATCACAGACTCTCAGGGTGGGAAGGGACCTCAGGAGATCATCTAGTCCAACCCCCCGCTCAAAGCGGGACCGATCCCATTTTTGCCCCATATGCCTAACTAGCCCCCTCAAGGGCTGAACTCACAACGCTGGGTTTAGCAGGCCACTGCTCGAACCGCTGAGCTCCCCCTCCCCGCGATTTGCGGACTGCTTCACGAGACGGACACTGGATGCCGACTGGTTAGACCCCCGCACCCACCGCCCAGACGGCTCCGCTATGCGATCGGCGGATGGCGGACGAGCGGCGGGAAGGGGAAGAGATGGGGGCGGGCAGTGGGGGGATGCGTCAGTGCCCGGCCCTCACCGTTGACTCGGATCGCCCAGGGACCAGGGGGCTCCGGGCAGCGCTTCCTCGCTCCCAGCCAGAGATCCGTGCCCGTGACGGAGCCTCGGCCCCGGCCCGGCCGCTCGCTCTCCCTGCGGCCCCCCAGCAGCGCCGCGAGGACCTGGCCCCCACCGACCTCCGGGGCCACCGCCCCGCGCCGCCTCGCCCCGCGGGCCCCACAGCGCCACCCCGGGCGGAGGCCACTCGCTCCACGGGGGGACCTGGGCAGGCCGTGGCACAAGACCCCGGCCCCACAGCCCCGCCCAGTCCCCTCGGCCCGGCCCGGCCCCACAGCCCGGCCCCGCCCCGCCCCC